>CABFVX010004683.1:0-31147 GCA_902151425.1 Timema shepardi
CAATCACCCTACCATTACACATTAGCGTAAGTGCGTATAGCCCGAACGGGTAGTAAGACGCGGTGCTAATAATAATAATAATATAACTTTGATTTTTTTTTTCCAAATAATTTAACTGTATTTGTATATGTTATTTTTCAGTACCCAGAGCTAAACCCGATGATAATGAGAAGATTTCAAGAGCCAGGCGATGTAGAGCGAGCATTTGAATTGGTCCACAAGTCCCAAGGATTGGAGCAAACACGGTTTTTGGCACGAAAACACTGCATCGAAGCGGCACGGCACGCGAGTTCCATCGCCGAGTCGCCGTATCAAAAAGGACTCCAAGTTATTACGGACCTTGTCATAAACCGGTTGAAATAACGACTGCCCCAAAGATCTTACGTCCCAATAGAGTTGTACATAGCATATGTGTGTGTTTTCAGCTGATGACTCTAAACGAGAGTTCTAATCCACAGTTACTGATAATTTTTCATTAACGAATGACTGTTTGTGTGTATAAAATAGGTCAATAATAATCGTGCAATATTTAATGTTATTTTTTATTCCTTCCAAAACACGGAAACAGTTATAATGTTTCATTTATAAATACAAACAATTATTGGTCAAAGGTGTAAATAAATGTAATTTACAATATTAAATAAAATTTATCAACTATATATATTTTTAATCTAAGTATTATTGAATGAGTGAATGTCTTGTGTTGTAAATATAAATGAAAGTTTCTTCCATTATCTTTTTAATAATTTTTATGTATATATATTAATAAAATGATTTGTACTTAATTATCAGACCATATAATCTAACACTTGTTTACTATTATCAATTATCTGTAATAATTAATGAAGGGAGAAATTTCCTTTATATATATTTACTCTAGGAAGGAATATAATTGTTTTTATTATATTGATTTTAAATATAGACTAGTGAGTAAATGAGACTATTATTAAATCTTGAATAAAAATTATCTCTAACTGGGATTTAGTACCCATATAAAGTGTGAACATGTGTGTGTCGTGTTCACAGCCTTGTCCAAGGAACAAAATGCTCACTATTATTAATATTATTATTATTCTATTCCATGTTTGTAGATTAATTACAAAGACACCGTTCATTCATGGAGGTTATATTCTAGAATGAAAATAAATTACTCTTGTATATAAGATAAAGTATTTTAGCTTGTCAGTCCATGACACAAAATAATGATGTTCAAGAAATTATAGCAATGTCATAGAACATAACAATGTTTTATATGAAGTTATTGTTATATCACCCACAGTGCCTGTATATATAGATAGATAGATAGATATATATTGTTGAGGATTGTTATCATCAGTTGGGTATCAAGCATTAGAATGGGTTGGTATCAAAATATTTAAAACCAATCATTTATATTATGTCCAGATATGTTTCCCTATTTAAATTAATAAATAGATTAATAAAAATAAATTATCTTTATAGACTCTCAAAGGGTGATAAGAACATTTTTGAGAGTTTATATTCAAAATAAAAATCTCTCTATTGCACAATATTTACACCATTGTTGTGACTACAAGTTCACCCGTTGATAAATAAGACGGTAAAACATGAATTTTACTACATCAGTTTAGGTGACCTGGCGGTCTAGGGGTAAGGTGTCAGACTTCTGTGCTCGGGTCCGGGGTTCAATCCTCGGTCCCGGTAAAGATTTATCTGATTACCAAACCCTTCCTTCACCTCTGACAAGACATCTTGTGAATGTGGGGAATGCCAGGCCTCCACCGTGGTTCGGATNTTTCATCTCACAATCACCCTACCATTACACATTAGTGTAAGTGCGTATAACCCGAACGGGTAGTAAGACGCAGTGCTAATAATAATAATAATACTTTATCAGTCGGTATTGCAATAGCTGACCTTGAGCAGAAATATTGAACTTTTACCAACCGTGATGAACATTCTATTGCTTTATGCCTGATTGGTGGACCTTATTTCACTTCGATAGTGATGTACCGAACTGTTGCATGATGGGTTTACGGCACACTTGAAGCATTTCAAAACTTTGCACTAAAAATTAAACTTGGGTTTTATCCGCTTTGGAAGTTCTATGATTAATAAAAGATTTACTTGTTAGACCTGTGAAATCTAGCAAATCAATATATTTTATTTATAATTACAGTATTTTAACGTAAATAGCTCTAGATGTAATCAGAAAATAAACAACCAAATATAGATATACTCAAAGTTTACAAAGCTATTTTTTGATAATATTAATATTTTATACTTTATATTGAAATTAATTATTTTATTCAGATTATATCATTATAATGTGTCTGACTTGGTGTTTTTAAGAGATCAGACAATTATTAATTCACAAAATATTATCAATTTGTATCAACATCCATGTGGAAAGAGCATATCTGGCCAGTTTGGGGCCAGATCTGACTATTATTGAAAGATAATTCTAATGTCTTTAATATCAATAAAGATATTTAGTACTGGTTCATCCCACACCTTTCATAGTCGAGAGTCTTTACATCCATCAGGGTTCACAACCTGTGGCTAGGCCTGGCGTAGCCTCATCATACATGACACGAGAATTACGAGGGTTTAATTAACACATCTTTATTTGGTGTGGGGAAATGTTAGGAGAACTGGTAATTCTTGTCCATTACGTTGTGACCAGTTGTATCACATCAATCAATGGCCTGGAAATGTTAGGAGAACTTGTAATTCTTGTCCGTTACGTTGTGGCCAGTCGTATCACATCAATCAATGGCCTGGAAATGTTAGGAGAACTGGTAATTATTGTCCGTTACCTCGTGGTCAGTCGTATCACATCAATTAATGGCCTGGAAATGTTAGGAGAACTGGTAATTCTTGTCCATTACCTCGTGGTCAGTCGTATCACATCAATTAATGGCCTGGAAATGCTTGATTTCTCAGCTCTGCCACTTTTCCACATGGACAAGTTAAATGAGGGACTTAATACTTTTATAAATTTGGTCAACAAATTATTCTTTTTCTTATGTTACATAATTTATTATGTTTAATTTACTGGTAGTGTATCCAATTTTGAGCTCTGCTAAACATATTGTGTGTAAACTAAACAAGTAACGTACCTATTACAAATATGAAGCATTAAAATATGAGGTATCTGTTACTGAATTTTAAAAAAATCTAAAATAACTTGCTATTGCATTGAATCAAATTTTGCCAGTAAGCACCATTTTTTCATTTGTTTTCAAGAGCTCTGTTTACCACAATTTTTTGCTTGGAGGGAATTGTACTGGCTTCGGCCCCTCCAATACCCTCCGAGAACCTGAGTAGCTCATTGGTGAGGGCATTGATGCAATAAACCAAATTTTCACTGTTTGAATTTCATGTCTGAATGACATTTCAACAAATTAAAATTGTAGTTTTGATGTAATAAATTATATCATTTATGTAATATGTTTTATCAGTTTTTTTAATATATTATTTATATCTTGAAATATTACAAATGAATAACACTTTGGTATTTTTATGTTTTATTCCGTGTATTTTATCAATCCCAAACATAAGTGTCTGTTTATTGATTTATATGAGCACTACAGCAACATTACAAATTGTAACAAGACCCAAACTACTTCTAAACTTTGTAACTTAATAGTGTCTAATTTTATTTTGCTTAGCTTCAACAGACCTAACTTTGTACATCCTAACACCAACCTCACTAGAGCTAATTCCGTAAGACTGAGCCATTTCTCGTAAGTTTTATTTCTTGTAAAATTAAGTTGATTGAATTTAATTCAATGTTATTCCCAAGGTCAAAATAAACTTCTATTTCCCTCAGAAATAAGTTGGGATGTTTTGAAAATAAGAGTTTGCCGTCAATTGTGGCTTTCCTAACAGTATACAGGGCAATTTGGTCAGAAAGAAGGTTTCGCTTTAATATAAAGAATCAATGAGTGCCCCTGGTCCCTTTATCTCTGCCCCACCCTCCCCCTACTTATTCAAATATTTCCCCTTCATCACCCCTGGTTACTACAATATTTCCCCTTCATCACCCCTGAGAAAATAATAAAGCTAAAACTGAAATTTTATTGTGAAGTTTATGTTATGACCATAAAATTGTCGCCTCCTTGTGTTTACAGTGAACACGTTTCTCAATTAAGCTTGTCGGTTCTTAGATAACCGTTTTGACTTTGGATTTTAACATAATTTTTGGCGATTTTTAAACCTGTACTAGTTAAAATATGTGCGTTGAATTAAAAATAAGATTTGATCAATAATTCCAGGATACAATCAATATTTAGTTTCCAACTATTTGTTCGGAAGTAAGTTTATTATATATAATTACTACTGGTAGCCACTAATTTAATAGGTGCTGTAAACTTGTGTGTTGATACACCCTTAAACACCATAATATTAATGAAGATGCTAAACAAGTTAAAATGTATATCAACTACCAAATCGTTGAGATCCACAGATGTCAAGGTGAAAGCCATACGTCAAATTCCACATCCAAGGCCATTACATTGTAACGGAGCATAGTTTCGATCCCTGGACCTCTGAGTTAAAGACCCAACCTGCTTCCACTGCACCCCTCATCAATTTATGGAAAGGAATAGATTGGAAGCTAAGAGGAGTACAGAGACCCCTTGAGCCCAGGAGGAACACGTGTTCTCCAACTGTGAAAATATAGGAGCCCCAAACAGATCTGAACCCAGTTTCCCTCGAGGAAATGACCAGACTGTATTAGTGGAACTGGGAGAAACATTTCACTTGGCATTATTATAGTAGCACTCATCACAGAGACGTATCTACTATCAACACTACTATATAGTATGCCAGTCTTTGTACCTTCTCTATATACAATGCTTTGAAGTCTTGCGTGTTGTTTGCTAATTAAAAACAAAGAAGAATGTCAGCGTAGATAATTGGTTGTTATCAAATACAATCATAATTATTTTAGCATTTGTTTCCCTTGTTGCTTTATTTATTCTATTTACCCTCTTTATCCTTTTCATCCTGTTTACACTTTTTACCTAGTTAACCCTTTACTATTTCTTTCCCTTTTTACCCTTCTGTGGCTATTTAATCTTTTTACATTTTTTTATTTATTTTACATCTTTTAGCCTCATACCCATTTTCATGATTTACTTTTGACCCTTTTTACTATTTTTCACAATTGTGTCCTTTTTTTGACAACTTGATGACTTTTGAACGTTGAGCAATCTTTTTTTCCTTTTGGTCCTATTGCCCTATTTGATTAGATCTACTTTTACTCGACACCCTTTCTACACTCTTGTATCTAAAGTACTCTTTTTCCCCCCAGTTATGCTTTCTTTTCCTTTTCACCCCTTCTGGAACTTTTTTAATAATTTATTTTTATGATTACTTTTTGCCCTTTTGTTATTTTTGTGTGTATCTACTTATGACCAGTTTATCCTACACACTTTTCACCATATGCCCTATTTTACTTTATACCCTTTATGCCCTACACTCTTTCTACCCCGTTTACTTTTTTTGCCCTGTTAACCTTTTTTCCCCTTTCTTTATGTGACTTTTCAATCTTTTTACCTTTTTTCCATTCACTTCTTTTAGCCTTTATAACTTTTCTATTTTTTTATGATTTATTTCTTTTCCTTATTACTATTTTTACCCTTTTTAGCATTTTTTTGGTTCAACTGGGTCTTTATTGAAATTTTTGACATTTTGGTCATTTTTGCCCTTTTTAATTAGATTTACTTTTAGCATTTTTGGCGCTTTCTCCCTATCATACAGTAATTACGCAGTTTAGCCTCGGTGAAATATTTAAGGGTAAAAAAGTTATAAAACAAGTATAAAGGGTGTAGGGTAAAAAGGTTTCATAGGTTTACAGGTAAAAATCATATTAATATATAAAATCTACACATATAATAAAACTGTAAATTTGTATATTTGATTTCATTCTGTTTGTTTCCGGTAAATTCAAAAAATACCCATTAGATTGAGAGACTGTTTTACACCTTATATTGACAAGAGATGACTGAATGGTTACCATTCCAGTATTTCTCTAACAAGCAAACCTAATGAGTAACTGGAATTATATCCACAAATGGCGAACCTTAAGTTTAAATTCTCGTGCTAAATGTGAGAAGACACTTGTGAGCTCATTATTAGTCCACAAAGTTACTAACAGAGGGAAAACAAAAGGCCATTCAACAATTGTATTCTCTTATTAACTCACCACACGTCTACTAGAGTGCAGGCAGAATGGTATCGGGCGTTAGCCTCTCAAAATAAACACCCAAGGTGTAAACTCTCAAGTTTCCTAGAGTAAGTATACACTTTTATCTCTCTAAATTTCTTGATTTGGGATTTACTAGTATCGGTGGTCAAGCGGTATAAGGGATTAAACTCAAGACAACAGAAAAAGCTTTAGTTGCAAATCTTGAGTTTCACCAAATATGGAGTTAGAGCGTTCACACACAAATATTTATTTAATTAATGTATGATTATTTCCTTTTCTTCTCTGGAGTTGCAGCTGCCCTTTAATGCTAGAATAAATAGTTATCTAAGTGGAAGATACAATAAAATATTATTATTATTATTATTATTATTAGCACCGCGCCTTACTACCCGTTCGGGTTATACGCACTTACGCTAATGTGTAATGCGAGGGTGATTGTGAGATGAAATGGAGGACCTACAGTTTAACGTGGAATCCGAACCACGGTGGAGACCTGGCATTCCCCACATTCACAAGATGTCTTGTCAGAGGTGAAGGAAGGGTTTGGTAATCAGATATATCTGTGCCGGGACCGAGGATTGAACCCCGGCCGCCAGCACAGAAGTCTGACACCTTACCCCTAGACCGCCAGGTTACCTACAGTAAAATAAAGATATGGAATGTTACCTTTGTAGTTATTACTACCCAAAGAAACATTTTTTACCTAATAATGTATATTTAAAACAACAAACAAAACGATTGTTTTTCTTTGAATTCCATTGCCACATACCCCCAGAATCCTCTGCTTCAGCAGAAAGATAAGCGTGCTACTTTAGAAGAACACATACAGACCAATTTCAACCAACCCATGTACTTGTGAGTACAATCAGCAATACCCTTTTAATATTGGAAAAGATTAGTTCACCTTATCAAACAAATTGTGCAGGCAGCAGCTAATTACTTTTTAATAAAAATTGTACCTGCTTTGTAGAAGTTATTTTCTTGAGCATTAAATTTGTTCTTGCCTTTAATGCAATATTTTTGGGTAAGATAACTTAATAAAGCCATATTTAAAATAAAAACCGGCGGTAGGTATATCTATATTAAATCATGAAAGTTTGAATAGAAAATATAAAGCAACCAAAGAAAAAGAAGTTATCGGGGCAAGAGTTGGGGTACCTATATTGAGTACATGAGATAGTAGAGGAAGCAAGCCTGAGATGGTATAGCTAATGTGTGTTTGTGTGTATGCTTTATCTCGTTTTAAGCCTCAAGTCTAAAAAATGTTTAAATTATATATATGTGTATATAGTGTATATATATAAATAAGGATTTAACGATCCCATCCTTAGTATACATAGGTCTATATATTGTCGTAACCACTGAACAATGTTTGAATGTTTGTTTTGACTGAAATAACTAAATACAATATTTCTGGCTTAGCATGTATAAAGAGTAACATTCTAGAAAGGTTACAGGAGAGTACTGACAATTCATAACAATAATTAAACTAATTGGCCAGAATAAGGGGCAGTATAAGTCAACTTCATCAGTATAATTATTCATAAGTGAATTCGATTCTTATGTGAGTGTGAAGTCTCTTTATCTCTCTATCTTTCGTTTAACATCACATTTTTTTACTATCTTTTAGTAACTACTATCAAACCAAAATTCGTAACCTAGATATTATTTCAAACCCACACAATTACCTTGCCTGCAACCTAACCCCTCCCGCAAGCTATCCTTTCGGCTCAAACCCGCGGGGGTGGGAAGGTCACTCACTACCATATATATATATTACGGAGGGGACCGTCGAAATCCTAAGGATTCTTGAGGATTTGAAACTCAAATATTTTTTTTTATTAAGTTTGGAGTCTCAGAAAGGACGGATCTACCAAGCGACCTCGTGCACGGACTGGTCTACTAGTTGGAACAATTATCATAGTATCACTACAGGGAAAAGAACCATAAATTACAATAATAATGAGTGAGAGGAGAATAAGCGTACTGGAACCAACACTAACATCATCATTGACGGAGTTGAGTGAGACTCGGTTAAATGAACGCCACTGCATGGTTATTACATTTATTTACATGATAGCAGAATTACCCCAGCAAGGTAAATGCAATTACCTTGCCAACGTAAACACAATGAAACAATTATAATTCTGGTGACCTGGTGGTCCAGGGGTAAGGTGTCAGACTTCTGTGCTGGCGGCTGGGGTTCAATCCCCGGTCGCGGCAAAGATTTATCTGATTACCAAACCCTTCCTTCACCTCTGACAAGACATCTTGTGAATGTGGGGAATGCCAGGCCTCCACCGTGGTTCGGATTCCACGTTAAACTGTAGGTCCTTCATTTCATCTCACAATCACCCTACCATTACACATTAGCGTAAGTGCGTATAACCCGGACGGGTAGTAAGACGCGGTGCTAATAATAATAATAATTATTATTATTATTATAATTCTAACATGAATTCATAGAAATATAAATATATATATACTAACTCTTAATTAAGCACAATTAGACTCACAAAACAAACTAATCTACTTCAAACATGGGTTTGATAAGAGTAGATAAAAGTAAACCCTACATCTAATAAAAACATAATTAAACTAGCAAATTAAATATTCTAAACCAAACTTGAGTTTTTTTGGTATATTATACGATCCATAGTTACTAGTTGCAAACATTCGGTCGTGCCGGCGAGACCATTTGTTCCTCCATGGTGATCAGTATAGTTTTATTATTACTATTTAGCACCGCGTCTTACTACCCGTTCGGGTTATACGCCTTACGTACCAATTACGCTAATGGATTAGGAACTGGGAAGGTTGAATTAGAGGAAGTGAACCCGCATTTGCGTGGAGGGAGAGTGGAAAACCATTTAGGAAAAACCGCTCCCAGTTCACCCGACCGAGACTCGAACCTCGATCTCCCCGTCCTCAGCAGTCGAGCTCACCACGACTAGTGTGTTAGGCAACTACGCCACCGAGGCGGGTATCAGTCTAGTAGAGGCAGTGGTTTGTAGGCGTGAAGAGTTTCTCCTCCTGGCGAGGAAGAGACGAAGTGTATTCCAAGGTTTTTTGGACATCCCAATCCATACGGTCAAAATGTGCTGGGGAAAAGGAGGGAAGAGGAAGGGAACATAGCTCCTCCCTAGACGGGCGAATAAGACGCTCCATTCGCACTCCTGATTTGTGGTGCCGACTTCGTCGCAGCAGAATGTCGGGGTGATGATCAACCAGGAAAATATGGTGAGTCAAAGATAGTCCAAGATTGTGTTTGGATAAAGCTTGTGCAGTGACTTAGTAAGACCTCATTGTGACGGGCTAAATGCTTTTAGCCCGCCACAGTCTCGTCTTACATTGGCTGGCACGCTAGAGAGTGTGGTCTCCTATCTAGTATGAATTCTAATTCAGGAGCTATCCTCTGTGCCTTAGAAGATGAATTGATCAAGACTGCAGGAGAGATACAACTGACACCTTTGGCAATTTTGTAGCAGAACGGACGCATCTGTGAAATTTTGTTGCAGAGATCAACTAGGATTTTCGACAATAACCTCTCAACTGAAGTACCTTGATTTCAAAGATGCTTATGGTGCGAAACAATATCTACAGTAGGGAGTGATTTCATATTGGACTGTTTCTTCAAATTAATGGAAAACATTTTTTTGGGAATTATGTGGTTAATTAATTACATCACATTTTACAATTCTGTTCATCAAATGCTCAAGTAATCTATTTAAATCTGCAAACATAAAAAGCAAAAGACGTTGATTTCTCTGATATTCAACAGTGAGAATTGTATCCAACTCAAGTGAAACTGACACCCTAAATCCCAACTTCGCTATCAAAAGTTCATCCTTCACAAAGTTGCTTATCAAATTTTGAAGGATTCTTGTTAGAATAATAATCATGCTTTTTTTAATAAGTAAGGCAGCATTGAGATTGCTCTAGCAACTTTTGACTTCACTACTCATCTGATAGAACAAAACTTCATTGGTAAAAGAGATCCTGATAGTCTTTGGTAGACTACACAGTTTGTTGGAACCTCTTTCAATAAATAATATAATGTGCACATAGATTGATAGCTAGCCCAACTAGAGTTAGCATAATATGTAGTTTTGTAAACACCACGGACAATGTGTAAAGAACAAGTTCAGAAGTCCAGCAACTCGCAATCTTGTGGAGAATCTTCCTTTAAGTAACATTTTAGAACATTAAAACATTTTAGTTTTAAATTTGGCCCATCCAAGGCAGCTTGAAGCATTTTTAAAGATCCAAATCCCCTTCTTTTAGTGCATATCTAAAGTTCATTCATATATCTTGAGCTGTTGCATGATCTAAAAGGCCAGATGTCAAATATATTTTATTAATTTAATTTTTGTAGCAGAAGCAAACATCAATATCCATCTGGATCTTCTGAAACACAATATGTATTGTCATAAAATTAAATGCAGAAAAATGAGCAGTGCTCGGCCGTATTTGCAAGCTCTCTTTCGAATAAAGGACCTAGTCCATACACATCGACAAAGACAATTTTATCTTTATGCGCTTGAAATTTCTGAGAAATGTCAATATCAGAAAACATTACTTTGAGAAGATTACTATAAACAAACAAACTTCTAGCAAAAGAATGTATCATTATTTGATTAATAGCCCACAATATTTAAGGACAATAAACTTAATCTTTGACAAGGAAACTCTGAATAGAACAATAAAGTTTAGTTTTGGGTTTCAAGCCTACTTCCCAATAGAAAATACACCTTCACCATGTAGGCCTGCAGATGACACTTCATTTTTTTGCTTTAGGGACCATATGCTATAGGTTTGCCATTATTCTATTCGGTATATCTTTTCTCTTATATAATGTAATATGTATTATTCAGACTTGTTACTATCCATAACTATTCAAACTCTTATAATCTAAATATGGTTTTCTATAATTAAAAATATTTTTCTATCTTTAATTTTTTCCTTATATTTCATATAAATTATATCTTTTCACTTATAATAAGATCCTTTTGTTATTGTTTGTTGGGTGGTCCTTGAATAAATGATTAGTTTCATTAGATGTGTTTAACTTTTGATCTATTGAGAATAAAAATATTAGGTTTAGTTGTATTTCCAAAACTACAATGGCTGATGTGTGAGTTAAATGTGAACAAAGGGTTTTACAAGGAAAAACCATTCTTGGTACACAAAGTTTCCATTATTTAGATTTAAAATTGGTGTGAAAAGAACTAGTCTCGATCAATATTTTACTCTATTTTTTAATTTTAGTGTAGAATTAGACATTCGGCTAAAATTACATACACAATGCTATGTTGCTTGTGTCTTGTGATTTAAATTGGTGCGTTGGAGTGGTAGAAAGAATTAACCTTGGAGGAGATGTGTCGGTGGGATTTATGCACCTAAATGGCCCAGCAGAGCCATTTTATTGGCCATTGCTCGAAGATGAGGGCAATATTCCATTTGGTCACATCTTGCATGTGCTATGGCTTCTTTCAGAAATTCTGTCAATGTATTTTAAAACATTTGGTAAGTTATATTTAAAAAAAAATAGCTGTTTAAGGTTTAGCTTATTAACATCAACTTTTAAGCTAAGTTTTCATTAAGTTGATATATATATATATCTATGTTTAGCATAGAAAGCAACCTTTGTGAAATGCGACAGGCCGTCTTCAAGCAAAGCATTGGTTGGTAAATGTTATAATTTGTGCACTTAAAGATGATTATTTATGATTGTTACTTTCTTTGATATCATTAATTTATATTATTCATACTTTTATCGGAAATTTCTCGTGAATTCTTATTTTATGCACATTTAAAAAATTATATTTTGTACAAAACCACAACCCAATATATTATTCAAAACATTATATTTAAAGAGAATATTTAAAAAATAATCATTGATCTATCTTTTCTAGTTCTAGCAATATGAAGCATTTTATGTCACGCTGTTAACTTTACAAGCTGTTGCAGCGGAAGATTTTCAAATGTATTCAGGTAATATTTGGGCTTCTATAACTTGAAAGCTATTGTTTAGATTGTCTTGCAATTGAATATATCGATGGCTTAGCGCACAATTATTGTATATCCACTTTTCTTAGTTTTGAGATATAAGGAAATGAATGTTTGTGAACATGTTATTGACAACTATGATGGCATGACACACAATGACTGGTATTTATATGATGGTTCATTATTAGGGAATATGTTCAAAGAATCAGGTAAGCTTGTCTTTGAGTAGATTAAAAGCTTTTCTTAGTTAAATATACAGGGTGGCTACTAAACATATTTTACAAAATTCCCCGACTTTTCCAGGTTTTCCAGGCAACATTTTTCAATTTTCCCTGACTACTTTTTTCCAGTTTTAATGGTGGATGATGAATTGTTTTATTTATTATGATCACATATTAAAAAAAGTTTGTATCTACTAAACAAAGAGTTTTATCAGTTATTTAAAAAAATTAAATGTTATTCTATTTAGGTATTATTAACTTTTGTTTAAGTATTTAGTTGCAAAATTAATGAGATTTCTAGACATATTTCTTAATTCCCTGACTTTTCCAGGTTTTCCCTGTTTTCCCTGCCTGTAGCCACCATGAATATACAATACATATGCTGTTACCATATTTACTTTAGGCAGGACAAAATGATTGCACAGATACAGTATTGTTTCATTTAACAATGTAAATGGCTGTTTTATTTATTTTAATATAAGTAATAGAACATATTATTTCATTATAACAGAGAAACATTAAAAACAGCCTAAATTACAGCACTAGACCAATTACTTTTCGGCCATAGTAAAATGCTCTGCATGGTAGGAGTGGGTTTTGATTCACTTACACTGGCTTTTTTTATGGTTTAGATAGATCTCTCTACCTGTCATTGCTTGAACAATGAACCATAGTGAAATTGTTCAAACAACTATGAACAATTATATTTTCTGAACTACAATAAGTTTTGGTCTTACCAAGAATGAATAGTAATAATAATAATATTTAGCACCACGTCTTACTACCCATTAGGGTTATATGCTTTAAGTACTAATTACTCTAATGGATTAGGAATTGGGAAGGTTGAATTAGAGGAAGTGAACCCGCATTTGCGTGGAGGGAAAGTGGAAAAACCATTTAGGATAAAACCACCCCCAGTTCACCCGACTGAGATTCGAACCTCGATCTCCCCATCCTCAGAAGTTGAGCTCAACATGACTAGCGCGTTAGCCAACTACGCCACCGAGGCGGGTAATTTATTAATAACTCAGTCTTCCTCCTCATCGCTCAATTCCCATGGCACGATGTCGCTTGCTTTTCTTGCTGTTGGTAGGTCCTCAATGGATGACTTGTAATCTGGAGGAATTACTCCTTTTTGAAGGAGGTTCATCAAATGCTTTTTCTTAGCTTCAGAAATATGGAGCTTTCTTCGATACTTCTTTTCAAGCTCAATGATTCTCCACGAAAGTGTTATTTCTCGCCTTCCTTTGCGCAAGACATCTATTTGTTTGAATGTCGCATCACTGAGTTTGTACTTGAACTGAATTGTAAAGGAGCATTTCTTTTCGAACCTTAACCACTTAATCTTCAACCAATTCACCTTCTGGCCATCATTGTCATAATTTGTGTTCAGCATTACTTGAGAAGCTAGTACCTGAAGGTCAAAGATATCATCACTGTGTGCCAAAATCTTGACATTGTAAGGTGCAGGTTTCTTGCGGGCCATCTGGATAAGAATACCCCGTTCTCTAGTTGTGTATACTGTTTTGTGCTTACGTGCACGTTCTATTGTTGCACGCATTGAATCAGCCTCTAAGTAAGAGTGGCCTGACTCCATAAACTTCATGTCAATTACTTGAAGGTTCTCACATTTATTCACACAGTACAGTAAGGCAGCAGAAGTGAACTAGTTTCTGTTTTGTCCCCCACAAGTGTCACGAAAACTAGAAACTTGTTTGACACTTTCAGGCAGACCGAGAAGGTAATCCGAGGCTCCCTCAGCACCATTTGTTTAATCCCAAACATAACAATGACCATCTCCACCCACAGGTTTGTAGCAGTCATAAATTGTGAAATTAAACACTGAAAGTTTTCGTTTGTAGTAAATTTGGGCATCACCAGCAAAGGGAACTGTCGAAATTGCCTGCAAGTCAAAAGATATTGCCCTCTGTGAGAACCTGTTGTCTTCGATGGCTTGACTTTAATCATCTTCCTTCATCTTAAGTGATTCAGTCATTTTCCTTGTGAATTCTCCATTCATGCTCCAAGTTATTTTTATCAGTTGCACTGTAATACTGATTACATTTTGAGCACTGGTCCTTCTTGGGTTTATGAAAACCTAGTGGTGGATCAAAACTATTAAATATTGCTCTGTATACAAACAGTGAGGCAGGCTTGACATCACGTGTCTCACAGCATAGGCGATACATAGTAGCAACATTTAAATCAGCATGTAGAGAGAGTTTCTGGAATCCTTGCGACAATGATGAGATTCTAATCTGGGAAAGCTGTCTATATGTTTCTGGATACTGGTTTTGATTTCATCTGATGTCCTATTTGATGGCTGTTTCCCCACTCTTCTGTCTGAACCAATGTAACAGCCACCCTCTCCTTTGAATTTTAGTGCTAAGCCAATTACTTGAAATGATATTGCAAAGGTACTGCAAAAGGATTTCAAGCATACTCGTTGGATTTTCCCATCACCAGGAAGAGTGCACACACGTGATATTTTCCCATCATCACCAGGAAGAGTGTACGCACGTGATATTTTCCCATCATCACCAGGAAGAGTGCACACACGTGATATTTTCCCATCATCACCAGGAAGAGTGTACACACGTGATAATTTTCCCATCATCACCAGGAAGAGTGTACACACGTGATATTTTCCCATCATCACCAGGAAGAGTGCACACACGTGATATTTTCCCATCATCACCAGGAAGAGTGTACACACGTGATATTTTCCCATCATCACCAGGAAGAGTGTACGCACGTGATATTTTCCCATCATCACCAGGAAGAGTGTACACACGTGATATCTTCTCATCATCACCAGGAAGAGTGTACACACGTGATATTATTTTTTGCTTCAAAGAATCTTGATTTCTTTTCCTGCCTCTGGCTATGGCATTCTCGGAGACATATTAGAACTTTTGTCTATCAGGGAGCGCCAGAGACCAATGTTCCTCGCACAGAGTACATTTCTTTTGAACAGAAATCATTTCTGAACAACGGAATCTACATTTTGAGCAGTCAAGGTTTCTTGGTTCCTAGGTTGGTAATGTTCTTCCCTTTCTATCTTGATATTCCATTTCTGATGCACGTAACTTCTTTCTGATGTCATTTTTCCACGTAGCCGGATCTGCTTTTCATTTCTTTCTTTTCTTTTCTTGGGGATTTTCATTTGACTTTAGATTTGTTTTTCCTAAGTCATCGCCATCCTCTAAGGATTCAATAACAGTGCTTGTTGGTTGATAACACTCAGAGGATTCTGGAGCAATCTCAGATTGTGCTGTTGCCAGCTCAACTTCTGTAAGCAGGGTTGTAAGAACATGGTTATGATTTGAATCATTAAAGTTGTTTCCATAATTTTCGACAGTGCTAGGAGCATCTCCTGATTGTGTTACGTAATTAATTTTTTTCCAACTCTTTTAGTGTAAGTAGATCTTGACTTGAATTTTCGTAGCCATTTCCATCATTTTCAACGTTGTCAGGAAAATATTCGGATTGTGATGTTGACTGTAGCCAGCTCGACTTGCGGAAATAGGTTATTAGAGACCTGGTCACAAGACGGATCTTCGAGATAATTGATATCATAACTCTCACTATGCTGTGATTGAGTTTCAATTGCATGAGATTGTAAGTTGATTTATTCAAAGTATGCAATTCCCTTATGAGAATCCGGCGGAACTACGATAAACAGGATATTATCTTGTAGCTGAGAGGAGCAGACAAATTTAACAGGTATTTCAGGATCTGAGCCTTGTTTTGAAGACTGTACATCATTACTGAGGCAGCCTTCTATCTCACGGAGCGTACAGGACACATTGGAGTCAGCTGAAAAAAAAGAAGAGCCCTTAGGTTAAACATGCAGATTTGCTTATTTTAATGGCATTGATTGTTAAGATTTACGATATCCATAGCTTTCACACAAGTAGGTATGTACGCCCCCTACTAGTTTTGTACTTAAGCCTACATGATAGAACAACATCTAATTTAATAGTCTACATTAGATTATAGAACCATAACAAATCACATTAAATTTGATATGTGAATTGTAACATGTCAATTATTGTGTGTGGGGGCTAGACAATTTTTATTACTGCCACTAACTGAGTGGTGTTTCCATTTCAAAATAATGCTATTCAATACATTTGTAATATTGTATGTATTTCACATAGCATGACTTTTGCTAACAGCGCTCGATGTCCTGTGGCAAGGACTGTAATCATAGATAGGTGCACGGAAAAGCCGCTGACTTTCTCTAAAGATATGTGCGTGCCATTGGCAAGTATTTTGATGGATACATTCAAGCAAATTTTAACCCTCACTCAATTTAAACAACATTTGCAATTTTTTTTATATATATATATAGTTTTTCACTATACATTATAAAACTGTGTAACCAAAGTTATATGGGCAATTGATAATTTTAATTTTATAATAGTAAGAAAAAAAGAAAAATCTTATCCTGCATTTTAAAGAAATAAGTAATGTACTATGTTTACCCTTACAGGTAAAATTGCAATCACATCTTTTTTTAGGCAACATACCAGAGTTAAGGTGGTTCACAATGTATTGTATTGTTGTATAAAGTTGTATTTTGAACAGCTCCATTCGATACAAAACATACAACCTTTATTGTTTCTTCAAGGAGCCGTTTGACACATAAATAAATTTACAACACGACAAATTGTAGACCCATATTATAAAGTAACTTTGAACTTTATAGTAAGCACAGTTGGAGTTAGACTCACCCAAACTTGAAATGTTAGTTATCTTCAACTCTTTCTGTACGGGAGACAGACTCATTGGGTACCAAAGGAATCTTATTAACGTTATCCTCTATTTGTGCTCTTACTGTACGGGAGACGGGTTCATTCACACACTCATTGTAGCCTGTAGGCCACGCAACAGAACATAGCTGGGGTTTCAATCTTTTTTATTTAAAAAAGAGAATTAATTTAATTCACCCTCATTTCTATCCACTCTTATGTAATAATTGACAGAACTATATTTTTTACAAACAAAGCCTGACATTTCATGCATATATCAATTAATGATGAGGTTTTATTAGGTTTGTTAATATGATAACCAACCAGTCGTAGACAGACCTAAACACTAGTTATTTAATATTGATAAAGTTTTGAACTATACAACTAAAACAAAACTCATCAAACTCTCACAGGACGGTAATATTGACAACCCGCTGATGTGATTTGTGGTCCTGTTAGGTGTCAGCCTGTTTCGATACAAGCTAGATGTGATTGTACTGGATCGGCTATGCCTGAATATTGACAACCCGCTGATGTGATTTGTGGTCCTGTTAGGTGTCAGCCTGTTTCGATACAAGCTAGATGTGATTGTACTAGATCGGCTATGCCTGAATATTGACAACCCGCTGATGTGATTTGTGGTCCTGTTAGGTGTCAGCCTGTTTCGATACAAGCTAGATGTGATTGTACTAGATCGGCTATGCCTGACTATTATTTTACAAGAAAATGTTTATATAACAAATATTAAGTGAAGTGTTAATTTATTTACTTATGGAAGTTTGGGTCCTGTACCATGAAAATATAAATAATTACTTGTTTTAAAAATAACATCATTTAGATAAGATATAAAAGTGTTTGGTTGCAACATGGCCAATACCAAGATTTAGGTTAAGGGTCTTCAATCCGCGGCCCGTGCTAGTTTTTTGCGGCCATCCGGGTCATGAAAGATATAAAATTACTTTAAGATAAAAAATGACAAATAAATATATATATATTTTACATAGTCAACAAATAAATACTTAATTTAGGCCTACATTATCTTATAAACAATTTTTGCTTTTCATGCAGAGAAAAGTATTGCGTTTTTATACAAATGTATTTTGAAGAAGCAAACGACGACTCTAGCAGTCAAGACAAATTGTGCTACATCCTGCTAAGAAAAAATATAAAAATAGGGAAAAAACTACAGAGAAATGCGGAATCTTAATCCCTAGTGCGAGTATAAAATATGATTTAAGTATCAGCTAATATGAATATCATATTCTGAAAATTGAAAAATGACACCTGGACACGGGAATCGAACCCGGGACCTTCGGCTTAGTTGTTCGGCTTGTTTCAATAATATATGCAATCCTGTACAATTATACATATAATTGTCAGATGGCTGCAAAATGCCAACTACCGAGTCGCAAATGGCTGCGTTGTCCGATGGCTGTGATCTTAGATAATCACATGTTTATAAGCTGACGACTACATCAGTGGTAAGAGCATTGGCGTACTAAGCCGAACGTCCCGGGTTCGATTCCCGTGTCCAGGTGTCATTTTTCAATTTTCAGAATATATCTATGAGGGACTATCCCCGCTAAAATGCATTAACAATAGTTTCGGCTATTTGTTTCAATAATATGAATATATTAATATTTATTCAATCCAAATATTATTGGTACAAAATTGCGGCTTGAAAGCCAAAAATAGAGAAACTTCGGCCCTTGGAGGTAAAAAGGTTGAAGACCCTTGATTTAGGTGAACCAATTTTTTAAATTTGGTTAAAATAGATCTTTTTCCCCCCCTAAGAAATATGCCCCAAGAGTAATAATCCAGTTCCATTCACCCAAAAGAACTGACACACGCTTTATATGGGAATATCGGTCTTTATTGTTACATGTTTAGGTATGTTATTAGCCTACAATATTACATGGCCTTGAAAACATTAGTAACAATACAATATAGCTGGGGGGAATAGTAGGTACCTTATATAGCTTTGTTGCAATGTCTATTAGCTTACTATTATTATTAAATACCATAGGCAATCAAATAATACAAAGATTTATAAAATTTGATAACTTTGAATAGTTAAAATTAATAAAACTAGAACAAAGCACTCTAGAATCACACGAGAAATATAAATAATGACAACATTTTGTGTTGACCCATGATCCTTTGTTGTGTATGACATCTTTTTCTATATAACTTAGGCCTGAACATTACTTTGTTTATTTGATCATATTTATTTGAAAATTTAATCCAATAACACAAGAAAGGTTAGGCAGAGCTAGGTTCAGGTTAGAAGCATGAATAGGCCTATACCATACCTATATAAATTAAACGGAAGGTTTGAAAGTTAGGTTTGTATATTAATAAACATAAATTTGGACTTTTTATTTGTAACGTCATCCTTAACAGGTAGCGCCCCCCAATGGTAGTTCTGATTGGTTTGGTTCGGGTGGATTATTTTGTGAGGTTACAATGTGTTGTGTCATTAGAAGATGTCCCAGAGTTATTCAAACAAGATAAAAATATAATGGAATTACATACAAACAAAAAGTGAAATGTGGTTACTGTGCGTTTGTAAAAATAATACTTTGGGATAGAGTTGTAGATGTTCCAAGAGTTCTCAAACCCAGTTTGGCACTTTAATAAGCAACATGGCCGACCAGCATACTGTCTCATAGCTTCTTTTTATTATTATTTCAGAAAGAGCTATATATATACACACTGTAGCCCTAAATAATCGATTCAATATATCCATTTGTTAAGGTAAGTTGGGTGTAGTGCGTTTTATCCGTCCACTTAAGGCTCTTTTCTATTGCTATGGTATAATATTTAGACGGTTTATTAGGTTTATTATGTACATAAAAGTATCTAGAATCGAATGACATTAAGATTTATAAAATGTTTACAGTTTAATTAAATAATATATTTATATAAAACTCGACAACACATTGACAATGATGTATAGCAGGGGTTTCCAACTGGCGGCCCGGCCCGTGAGACCACTTTTTTGTGTCCCGCGAAAGCTTTTTAAAGAAAACATATATATTTTTTTTAATCTCAAGAAAAGCTACGAAAAATATTTCAGAGCTCACTCAAAAAATGTATTAATATCCATACGGAAAAAATGAGCAAACAAAGTTGATAAAGTTAATAATAATAATGAGTTGAGTTAAAGAGTCAGGCGTTCTACACGTAACGCGCAGTGCAGGACCCAGCAAGACTAGTTGGGCCCCTCTCCCCTTGACTCCTGTAACCACAGACTAGCCCAGCAAGACTAGTTGGGCCCCTCTCCCCTTAGACTCCTGTAACCACAGACTCGCCCGGCAAGACTAGTTGGGCCCCTCTCCCCTTGACTCCTGTAACCACAGACTCGCCCGGCAAGCTCCCTGTCTCCACTCAGGCTCAGTCGCGCTCGCTTGACGTGTAGTCAAGTTTCACAAGTTACTGCACATTCTCAAGGCTTTGTTTTGTGTCGAGTGTGAAGTGTACCGTTGCTTGCGTCTTTTACGCGAATAAAAATGGACGGGAACTCGATGATACCCAAGATTGAAAATGAGAACAGCATTTACAAGGAAAGCTGGGAGGATGACTATTTAATGAATAACCTCAGTGGGAAGCTTCAGTGTTTAGTGTGCATAAAGATTGTGTCTGTACCGAAGGAGTACAAAGTTACACGACACTACTCAACAACGCACAGGAACAAGTATGCAACATATAAGAAAGAAGCTCGATATGCTTCAAAGAGAAAATAAAACAGCTAACAGGTATGTTTAGTAAAGTCTTATCTTCTCTGTACGTCTCTTATGCAGTGTCACTTGAACTTGCAATAGGCAAAAAAAAAACCTTCGCTGAAAGCAGTCTGGTTAAAAAGTGTGTTATGGAAACGGCAAAGGCTTTTGGAGATAATAAAATGGCTGAGAAATTTGAATCAAACCAAACTGTACAGAGAAGGGTCATTGATATGGGAGAACAAGTAGAAAAATTGCTGATTAGAGCACGCATTTCTCGCTATGCCTTAACGAAAGCACTGACCAGTCAGATGTCAGTCAGCTATTAATATCTGTACGCACCACCTTGGAAGAGTTCAGCAGTAAAGAGGAGCTATTTGGTGTCTGCTCTTTTCAAGAAACAACAAAAGGGAGGGATATTTATGATGCTGTTAATTGTCGACAGAGTTGGAGGCTTCAGTAAACGTTCAGCCATCGGGACAGACGAAGCGCCGGCAATGACGGGTCTGACGGGATTGCTAGAAGAAAATGGCGTCCCGTGTCCTATGACCCACTGTCTCATTCACCCGTTATGTGGGAAATCAATGAAGAAAACTGAAGATTTTTAAACTTGTGGTTAAAATTATGAATATGTTAAGAGGTGGAAATCGAGCCCTTTTGCAAAGACAACTAAAGCAGTTTTTGCTGGAAATTGAGGCAGAATATGGACAACCATGTAAGGTGGCCGAGGGCAGGAAAGTGCCTTGAACAGTTTTTTTGCTATTCACAAGGAAATCCCTGAATTCCTTAATAAGTTTGTCTCGTCTGATACCGAAGAACTAGAAGAAGAAATTCAAAGCCCAGAATTTTTAAAGCAGTTAGTTTTCCTAACAGACATGACAAATCACCTTAACACCTTAAACCTGAGTCTTCAAGGAAGAAACCAGGTCGTATCAGATATGGTGGGAATTGTAAATGGATTTAGAAACAAGTTAAATATTTTCAAACGTTCTTTGGGAAACAAAGAATTGACACATTTCCCCTGCTGTTTGCGATTAGTGGCATCAAAAGACCAGGAAACTATAATAGTTTTTTCAGATCTCAGTTCACATATTCAAGAGATCATTGAAGAATTCAACACACGATTCAAGGAAACTGAAACACTGGAAAGCAGTCTAAAGCTTTACATGAATCCTATTGGTGCTACAATCGAGGAACCAGAACCACACCTGCAGCTTTACATGAATCCTATTGGTGCTACAATCGAGGAACCAGAACCACACCTACAGCTTTACATGAATCCTATTGGTGCTACAATCGAGGAACCAGAACCACACCTACAGCTTTACATGAATCCTCTTGGTGCTACAGTCGAGGAACAAGAACCACACCTACAACTTGAACTGTGCGATCTACAAGCCGATACGTTCCTACAGACCAGACAAGAAAAGGGATCACATTTTTTTAAACTGCTATCCAGCGAAAAATACCCAAACTTAAAACAATTTTGACTAAAAATGACCTCAATGTTTGGGAGCACGTACATATATGAAATTGTTTTTTTCTTCTATGAAATTCATTAAAAATCGGTACAGAAGTCGACTTGCAGATTCTTCCTTGCTGCATCTTTTGAGATTAGCAACAACAGAGCTGGAGGTGGACATTCGTTCATTGGATAGATGCAGCTGATCGACCAAAGTACTCCCACTGAATTGTCCTTTTTTAAGTTTTATTTTTAATATATTATTAATTTCAGTTTGTCTTTGGGTTAGTTTTTTTTGGTCAAATAGTAAGTCAAAAAAACTGACATTGTATCTCTTCTTCTAAATTCAATTGTTTTGGGTATAATAGTTTTTGTTTATTTTTAATTTCACTCTTTATGCAATTGTAAAATAGTGTTCTAAGCAATTAAAATTATTAAAACTTTTGTTTCAATTAAACTGTTCATATTATTTCATACTGGTACCCCTGTTCTATGTGCAGAGTTGTACAAAAATTGGCCTATTATTAAAGTGCGGCCCACAATCATGCTTAGGGTTCCCACTGTGGCCGTCGAGCCCTTACAAGTTGGAAACCCCTGATGTATGGCTTTCCTAAGGTCCTGCGCACTCAACAGATGATGTCATGCTATGATGCTGTACGTTACACTCGTGATCTTGCGCAGCGCACTATAAAATGTCTATGGCGCCATGATGTGTACCATCCATGTTTAGTTATTAAATTGAATAGGTCTAGTTTATTTTATCTATAATTATAAATTTAATCTATTAACACATGAAAGGCCAGGTTAAGCCGAGTTGGTTAAGTGTCATGATAATTAATAAAGATTGATTGTATTATTTCTATTATGTCAT
Source organism: Timema shepardi (assembly GCA_902151425.1). Lineage (NCBI taxonomy): Eukaryota > Metazoa > Arthropoda > Insecta > Phasmatodea > Timematidae > Timema > Timema shepardi. The sequence continues at coordinate 23,239 of CABFVX010004683.1, forward strand.
CTATATTATATATTTAAATTTACTACCAAGTTAAGTTAATTGTGGTCTCATTATAGACAGATTCACGCCTTCCTAAAGCCAGTTTGGGGTTTAGTGTAATGTGTCCAAATATTTCTAGAATTGACGAGATATTCTGTCGCTTAAGTGAGTGGAATATTTTTTTTTATTAAATAAATTTTAAAAAAAATTGCTTCTATTTTGGTTCAAATTGATTCTACATGTTTTAGTGTTTGGAATAATGTAAAGCTAATACCGATATTTTAAGAAAGAAATGACCGAGAATGGGATGGATAAAACGTATTACACCCGGTAAGTTTAACCATCTGTGTCAGTACTAATATATAATATACACCTACTACCCCCTCGCTAGGTTCTTGAGATGTCAACAAACTGTACAGATACAACCGTCAAACCAACAATGGAGAGTAGAAACAATAATAACATAATACATAGCTCCAATGTCTGCAACACAAATAGGAGAAGTGTAGTTCAAAGAACTTAAAAAAACATCATGAAGGTTTGTGTGACTGGCTCTGTCCATTGGCTGTGCCCCCGTGATTTTGATTGGCGTGTAGATCGGCTTGAGCCTGCAATAACCTTGTCCTCCTCCGGGTGTAATGTTGCCACAAAAGTACTTGTTGGTCGTCAATAAATCTTGCACACTGTGAATTGACCACTTCTCTCCTAAAGTGTTCGTACTGCAGAAGATCTAAGAAATATAGACACATAGGATACTTGAGATACCTGGCATAGTCAGGCTCCTTCCAATATAATAGATATTTTAAATAGTTAATAAACGCTTGATCTTTAAAATAGCCTCGTTGTGCCAAAAAGTTGAGATAGTTTGGATTCGCCAAGCACTGCACAAACTCTAGTTCCACTTGAAACCTGAGTCGCTGTTGGTCCTCCGTTTCTGGCCTATCAGGCCCACTTTTCGTTGCCATTGAAAGCATGTCTTACTTTAGAAGAAACTTTCTTCTAAATACAAAGTTTCACACAATGATCAGGTTTTAAACTTTCAAGTTATGTAATGATGAAGAAATGCCCAACATCTGCTGTAGATTGAATCAACCTAATTAAATTAAACAAATTATGTTGGTACAATTTCATTTCTTTCAAATAATCAAGTAAGATATAATGTTTATTTTCTTTTGTAATTACGTTGTATCACTACTTAGTTATTTGTGTTGTAATTTATTCGCCAGAATAACACTCGTGTCAACAACTAATCATGTGACGGTGCCCATTGGCAGTAATGACAAGACCCAAAATTCCTTATACAAAGATAAATTCTCTTGAGAGTTTGAAGAATTTTAAACATAGTAAATAAATAGATTAAATATTAATTCCATAAATTATTATAAAATATGTTATGATTGTATTTTTCTTAATATTTATTTATGAATAAGTTAATTTAAAGTAACAAAAGCAAGAAATATATTCGAAATCGAATAGCGCAGACGAAAAAAACTTTTCATGGAAACCTTCTAGTAACCTAGACTAGCATTAATTTGTAAATCAGGAAAATATTCCTATAGTCATATGTTTGGAGCATTGCTTTTTATAGATGTGAAACATGGGAAATTGGTGCAACTAAAAGGAAACGATTAAAATCATCTGAAATGTGGTGTTAAGGAAAAATGTTGAAAATATCATGGATGGATATGGTACCAAATACAAATGTCCTAAGAAAAAAAAGAGGGGGCACAGCTGGTAAAGGCAGAAAGTCCCATTTTAACTCAAATTGAGTTAGTACTTCGATCCTCTAGAGTCTAGACAATCACGAAAGCCATATTTATATTAATTTAAAAACACATTTGATGGTGTTTTTTTTTAAAATGGGATTTGAGATATAAAATATATTGTCCTGGAAAATGTTCTAATGTTACCTTCCTTCTTTGCCTTCTGTATCCTTCAAATGAAGAAAGAAAACTTTGGAAAAGTATACAGCAAAGAAGCGTTAACATTGTAGGCTATATACTGAGACATGATAGTTTGATTAAGACAGGGCCGGATTTACAGGAAGGCTGATGGGGCTATAGCCCAGGGCGGTAAATCAGACAAAATCGGAAGGGTAGAAAATTTTGAAAAAAGAATTTATTGATATTGAAAAACTTTTTTTAGAAATACGTACTCTACCTCCCAAGATATGGATGTGTAAAATCCGAAGTATAAAATATTGGGTGTGTTATGAATGTGAGGAAATTTGTTGTCGAGTCATTGGCTACACTGGGATATACACGCCAGTGTGAAGGACAGTGGGTGTGGACATAAACATTGCATCAGTCATGAAAGTGAACAAGTCTCTTCAGTATGTAGTGTAAACTGAAACTATAACAGGTTATCACGTTGTAGTATACGCTAAGTAGCCTCCAGGATTGTCTAGAATATAACAGTGGCGACGAGGTGTAAAAAAAAGAATCCGCATACATTTTGTTTTTCGTCTGGATATTTTCCTGACGAACGAAATTCTCCTTAATGGCGGATAGGGAAGAAGGGGCTTCTGTTCGCGTATCTGAATCAATTCCCAAGTTTAATATTGAACCTTTTGATCCGTCTAAGTCCAACTGGAAAGTTTACTTAAAAAGATTAAAAAATAAGCTTAGGATTTACAATGTACAGGAAGACAAGCAGACTTTATATTTATTAGACGCCATTGGTGAACATGCGTACGAAAGGTTATGTGATCTGTGTGAGCCAACCGAACCAGAGTCTAAAACATTGGAACAACTTGCAAATATTTTGACTACATTTTTTCAGCCAGAACCGAATGCACTGGCAGAAAGGGTTAAGTTTCAAAACAGGGTGCAAAATGAAGGAGAATTACCAGCTGATTTCGCAGCTGAATTAAAAAAACTTACGCGTTATTGTAAATTTCCAAATGATTGGTTCGATGACGCCCTTTGTACTCAATTTGTGCACGGATTGCGTTCTCAAGATCTGAAATTGAAACTAATGGAACTTCCCACAGTTAATTTTGGGTCTGCTGTTGAGTATGCTAGTTCTTACTCTAGTTTACGTCTTTCGGTCCCGCAAGATGAAATTTGTACCACAAATGTCAATGTAGTTCAAAAGAAAGTTCAGAAACAAAGATTATATAAATCCAATAAAGGAAAGATACGTTGCATACATTGTAACTTTACAAACCACGATTCTAGTAACTGTTGGTATCGAAACGCTTCTTGCCGTATTTGCGGGGTCAAAGGCCATATAAGTCCTGCATGTGAGAAAAAAGCTAGCGGTGACTCAAGAAGTACTTATCCAGATAAAAAATTGAGTTACTCTAAAAGAAATAGGGCTTTATACCAGGTATGCTCAGAGGATCAAACATCTGATGGAGAAAGTATCAATTTAAATGAAACTTCTGGCGTGTTTTCTGATATTTTTCATATTAAAAATTCAGTGAAGCCTAATAAAATCATGGTACAGCTAACAGTAGATGGGGTAAATATGGCGTTCCAAGTTGATACAGGGGCACATGTAACATTAATCAATGAAGCTATCTTTAGGAGCAAGTTTCCAAATAAAGAAATTTTACCCACTACAGTAAAATTGCGTACCTATACCGGTGCACACATACCATTGTTGGGTAAAGCTAATGTCTTAGTTAATGGAAACAAATTGGATTTATACTTGGCAGAGGGGGATTTCGCCACCATAGTAGGTCTTGAGTGGTTACGAACCCTTAAGTTAAATTGGACAGAACTTTTAGGAACTGTAAACGCGATCAATAAACTTTCAAGAACTCCCAACAAAAATGAAAATCTACAGGATATTTTAGTAAAATTTGAGAATGTTTTAAGAAAAGGAGTAGGTAAAGTCAAAGGAGTGGTGGCTCAGATCCGACTTAAACCCGACTCTGTTCCAGTGTACAGGAGACATCGTAATGTGGCCTACTCTCTTGTTCCTAAGATGGAAGCAGAATTGGATCGCTTGGAAGAAGAAGGTATTTTATCCAAAGTTACCCATGCGGACTACGCTACGCCAGTGGTTCCTGTAATGAAGAGCGATGGTACAATCAGGATTTGCGGTGATTTTAAGACAACCATCAACCCTCAACTCATCATCGAGGACTACCCCATTCCGAATATTGAAGGTATTCTTGCAAATATAGGAAATTGTTCATTTTATTCAAAACTTGATATTAGCCAGGCTTTCAATCATATTGAAGTTAAGGAGTCTGATCGCAAGTACTTAACAATTAACACTATAAAGGGGCTCTATCAGTATAATAGACTTCCATTTGGCATTACTACTGCTCCCGCCATATGGCAGAGAACAATTGAGGGGATTCTGAAAGATATTAAAGGAGTTCAAGTTTTTTATGATGATATCTGTGTTAGCTCCGAAACCGAAGCTCAACATTATCAGTTGCTCGAATCGGTGTTTCAGAGGCTGGAAGATTATAACATCAGGGTTAATGTGGACAAGTGTACCTTCTTAAAACCCTCCATTAAGTACTGTGGATTTATCATAAGCAAGGAGGGTATCCACAAATGTCCTGAAAAGGTGGAAGCAATTTTGAAAATAAAGCCACCAACTTCAGTAACAGAATTAAAATCGTTTTTGGGGGCAGTCAATTTCTATGGTAAATTTGTACCAGACCTCAGTACTTTAGCCCATCCCCTTTACAATCTTTTAAAATCAGGAGTGGATTTTAATTTCAATGAAGCATGTGTCAAATCTTTTGAACAAATTAAGGAAACAATAGCATCTGACAGGGTACTTACCCACTTCGACCCGAAGAAAAAAATTGTCCTCTCTACTGATGCCAGCCCTTACGGTTTAGGGGCAATATTGTCCCATCGCATGAGTGATGGCACTGAAAGGCCAATCGCATTTGCTAGTCGGACCTTGAGCCTGGGGGAGCAAAAGTGGAGTCAAGTAGAAAAAGAAGCGTGTGCCATTATATTTGGCGTAAAAAAGTTTTTTGCCTATCTTTTTGGCCATCGGTTCATCTTAATAACGGACCATCGTCCGTTACTATCCATCTTCGGATCATCCAAGGGTCTTCCGGTTCTGTCTGCTCTAAGACTCCAGAGGTATGCTATATTTCTTCAAGCATTCAATTATGACATTCAATATCGTCCTGGTGCGGAGCATGGGAATGCAGACTGTTTGTCACGTCTACCTTTGCAAAGCCAAGCAGAGGATTTTGACAGGGATTTAGAAGTTTTTAGTTTAGGCCAAATCAATGTACTACCAGTCACTGCAAAGGAAATAATTAGAAGCTTGAATAAGGAAAAAGAAACTGCGGAACTCATCCAAGCACTAAAATCGGGGGTTACTTTAAAACGCATGAATAGTTGGGGACATCCACAGCACGAATATTCCTTGTTCCATGATTGTCTTTTCTGGGGCCAGCGGGTGTACATACCCACATGCCTAAGATCCAGAGTATTAGATGAACTACACGAGGGACACATGGGAGTGGTTAAGAGCAAAGCATTGGCACGAAGTTATGTGTGGTGGCCTAAAATTGATTCAGATATTGAGAAAATGATTTCAAACTGTTTTTCTTGCCAACAGATGAAAAACAACCCAGCCAAGATATCCTACCACAAGTGGCAATGCCCCTCATCACCCATGGAAAGGCTCCATATAGATTATGCAGGCCCTCTCAAAGGCATGTATTTTCTTATTATTGTGGATGCTTTCAGCAGGTGGGTTGATGTTCACCCTGTAAAAAATATAACTTCTACAACAACAATTAAACTGCTGAACAATTTTTTTACAAACTTTGGTCTCCCCCACGTCATCGTTTCAGATAACGGCCCTCAATTTACTAGCTCAGAATTCTCAAACTTCTGTTCCGAATTAGGAATCAAACAAAAATTGATTGCACCATATCATCCGGCTTCCAATGGTTTAGCGGAAAGGGGAGTGCAGACTTTTAAAGCCTCTCTCAAAGCAGCCATACTGAGTGGAAGCAATATTAGTAATGCTATAACTCAATTCCTGATAGCCTATAGGAGGACTCCCCACTCCATCACTGGAGTATCTCCTGCATCTCTCTTTTTGGGACGTACGCTAAGGAGCCGTATAGATTTAGTAAAGCCTTTAGGCCCCCTAGCCCTTCAGCGGTGTTCCGAGGATCCGGTGGATGTTCCAAGAATTTTCGAGGAAGGATCAAACGTCGCTTTCCGTTCCTACAGAAACCCTGAAAAAAAGTGGCTTTTGGGAATTGTCAAAGAAAAAAAGGGTGATTTACATTATTTAATAAAACAAGGGGATAGCACCTATTTCCGCCATGTGGATCAGATGAGGCCAGTCGGGGAGGAACTCGGTAGACAACATATGAACACAAATGGTAGCCAGACTCCAAGATCAAATCCGAGACCATCTAGGAGGTCAATAGCAGTCAAGCCATCTGAACCCCCATTGCTATCAGCGCCGTCCACTTCGCCCAGGAGTCAGTTTGAGTCAGCCAATCAAGAGAAGAGAGCCAGCCCTCCTCATGAAAGAATCTCACCCAGGAGTAAGCCTTTGGACCTACCCCAGGAGATGAGGCAGCCCATCAACGAAGAGTCAGCCTCAAGAGGTACGCCAGTTCGATTGACCTCTACTAGGAGTTGCCGCGTAATTAAGCAACCTGCAAGGCTCGACCTCTGAAGAGAAGACATTTTGTGAACATGTTTTTTTCCCCTCAACGAATTCAATTCAAGTAATGTCAGGTGTCAGGTGGTGATGAGGGGTGTTCAGACTAAGGAGGGAGGAGTGTTATGAATGTGAGGAAATGTGTTGTCAAGTGATTGGCTACACTGGGATATACACGCCAGTGTGAAGGACAGTGGGTGTGGACATAAAACTGTATCAGTCATGAAAGTGAACAAGTCTCTTCAGTATGTAGTGTAAACTGAAACTATAACAGGTTATCACGTTGTAGTATACGCTAAGTAGCCTCCAGGATTGTCTAGAATATAACAGGGTGTCCCGTTACCCTGCCTTCCTATAAGGAAGTCAACCCAAGACCAAAAGAAAAACAATGAAATATATAAAGTGAAAGGCATAGAGCAATGAAATACTAAAAGACAAAAAAGCTAATATGTGCTGTGGACATCTGGCCTTTGTTGTGTGTTTGTGGGGTAAAATGTGGGTTCGCCATGCCCTATTACAATGTTGTATTTACTGTCCACGTAGCCATTAAGTGTCCCTCCCTCCCTTGTAGTTAATACGCTGTTTCAGTTTGAGTGTTTATTGTTTAAGTCCCCAGATAAAAATATTTTGTCAAATCTATCATTATGTCTAGGGTTTTTTTTCCGGTGATTTATATATATGGCTGCAAACAAGATACTTTCACTTTTAATCCTTTTTAACTAATGTCAATTCTAGATTTTGAAAATTTTGGTAGTGATGTTGATAACGTTGTATATTGTTTTTAATGAACATTCCAGTTCCCCCTCCACTTCTGTTGGGTCGGTCACTCCTGTATACGTCGTAGCCGAAAAAGTATATATTTTTATTTGTGTTTAGGTGGGTTTCATTTATTAGTGCTATATTTATGCCGTAAGTTTTGAAAAGTTCCTCTATTTCTTTTGCTTCCTTGAGGGTCCCATTCACGTTCCATATAAAAAAAAGTAGTGTGTCTTTAATATATATCTTAGGTATGTCAGTCATCTTGTGTTAACAAGTGTTCTATAACTCCCTCTATCATAATAAACATATTTTGTGTCGCGTCTGTACAAAGTCTGAGCCTGGCAATGTATGGCTTGAAATGTGTAATGAGTTTGAAAATGTTGAGATCCTTTAGGAATCCTACTATCTCTTTTATGTCAGTGACTGTTGAAGTCTTCTCTTGTTGGGGCTGTTGCGAGTAGTCCTGCTGTCCTTGCACTGCTAGCACGTAGCTTTGATGAATGCAAGCGGCTGTAGTTGTTGCTGGGCTCTGTCTCTGAGTGGGGGGGGGGGG
>CABFVX010004683.1:31173-41446 GCA_902151425.1 Timema shepardi
ATGAGTTCCCTCTGGGGTTGGTTGAACTTGCCTCTGTTTCAACGGTGGAAAGTTACTAGCTGTAGTCTGGTGGTGGTGGGAGGGGGTTGTCTTGGCTGTGTGGCCTCTTTTGGGGCTTTCCTGTTTTCCTACGTGGTTTTTATCTTTTCGAGTAATTCCACGTAAACTGGGCACTTAATGTAGTTTGTCGTGAGGCTTCCTCTGCAGTTAATGTACTTGGCTGGGGTAGTGTTATCTTTTTCTCAGGCAGTTCTTTGTGTTATGTTGGTTTAGGCATTTGAGGTAGAGTATACTTATGGAACTCTTGTTTCAGGTCCTTGAGGAAGTGTTGCATCAAATCATAGTCTTGTTTGTTAGTGATGTGAATCTTTAGTCGGTTAGTTATGTATGTGATTTCAATGTCATTTCCCATCTCCTTAGCCATTTTAGAGATGCGACTGTAGTTTTGAGTGCCTAGTGTTACTATTGATGTGAATCTTGTCTTGGGTGCGGGGTAGTAGTTTGTGCTTGGTCGTTTGGTGTAGTCTGCTGTGATTGGTGGTTTGCAGTAGGGTGATGGATTTGGCCCTTGTCAGGGCCTAAAATTTATTGTTGGTTTTCAAGTTTCTTTTGTAATTGTTTTGATTGTTTGTGGGGCCTGAATTTTCTCTTACTGCCTAGTTTGTCGGTCATCATGAATGTTCTCTGCCCATCGGTGTCAGCCTCCATGCTGGAGACTTCTGTTGACGAATGGGTCATTTCAGAGTCAGTTTGTAGGGATTTTTGGGGTGGTGGTTAGAAGCGGCCATTTCGCTTGGCGATCGGCCCGGAAAAGGACTAACTGGTGGCACTTAAGTTTGGAGGGGCTTTTCCGCCCCATTCTGTGGGGTGTTGGTCGTTGACGTATTTGAAAATGTTGTGGTGAGTGTCACCAAGAATGGACACCAACTGAGAGGTATTGTTTCACAACCAGTTATGCTTTACGGCTCTCTTTAGCTAGTTGGCACCGTTGAGATCAGCAGTATAGAGAACCACCGCCTAATATGTCCCTAGACTCACTGTGTATAGGGGTATTATATATAATATTAAAGGTATTATTAATGCATTGCTAATTGCTATGAATCTATATTATTTTACGCTATAATGTACTAAAAAAACTATGTTTAACTTAATAAAGATAAATATTTAAAAAAATCCTCCGTATTGATTAAATTTTATTTTATTTCAACATGATTAAAGGTGCTACATCCTCCCACCCCCACTTCAGAATCCGCAACTCTCAGGACAATCCATCTCCCAACTATGTGCTTACCAAGCCACCAAGGCAGATAACCAACGTTAGGAAGTGCTAGCTGATTGACAGCGCTGACGTTACCCTCCCCCTCATGGGCCAAAAGTGCAGCACAACCCCTTGTCAACAGCAGGAGAGAACCACTGGGGATAAGTCCACTACACCCCTACGAGATGGTGCTGATCAGAGAAAACACGGAAGAAGGTCACGAAACTCAATCCATACACTTCTGTCAAGTCTAGCAGGAAAAATATGAAGGGGAACATGGGTAATTGAGTTTCTTTTAGAATTAGTTATATTAACATGCAACCTTGTAATTATAGATGGCATAGTTTTTAAGTAAATTATAAATATAGTCGTATAAGTAGTTGATAGATTATCCCTACCTTTTGATAAGTGAAAATTAGGGTGTGTAGTCAAAATATGGAAAAGTATAGCAATTAAATCTCTAACTTATATTTAAAATTTAATTGTTTGACTTCGCCGTGCCTGCGAGTCCTAATGAACTAAACTAACCATTCAGGGGAACGCGCCGTTCCTAGCTGCTTCCCACGCTCATTTCTCCCTCCATCACAGGTTCGCACCGTTCCTGGCAAGTTACTGAGACCTCCTCCTGTAACTTTAGATATACTAGAAAATTTACTTTAATACTACCCGCCCCGAATAATGCCGATACTCATAGACATCCTGCAATATCAAAAATTTCCCAAAAACTTACTATGTTTAAAATATGTGTTTTACTCACCCTATAGTCTCGGATAACAACCATCACATGACTGGTGCGCATCAAATAATTCTAAAAAGAAGACTGGCACTCCTTGGAAAAGAGAATCGACGAGACACCGGTATGAGGTGATCCTGGCCTACACTGATTGGTCTAGCCGGTCGACAGACAAACCTCATGTGATCTTCACTGCCAACTCAGCATAATTCCGGAATGACGTGTCAGGACGATGACGGTTGTTAACAACAGAATCATGCTGCTAGCACGTGTTCGCAACGTGGCATTATACTTTTAATAGGAAGATTTCCCATCCTTATATCCATCAACTAGACCCAGATATATTGTGACCGCCACGGAAACAATTACCAATGACGTTTTGGAACAACACCGTGTACTCACCAACAAGTGCTTATGTGAACGCTCTTTGGAAGATACCAACCAGGGTACGATACCGAGTTTTGTTGATAAGCTAAAGGACCTCTCTACCCCTTCTGTTAACCTACCGATACGTTCTTAGATTTTCATTTACTCTCATTAATTTTACTATACTATTTACATTTTGTTATAGTAGTATTTGTGTTTTAGAGTCTAATATTTTTCAGTGTTGTATTTACTCGTGTTTATAGTGGGCCATATAGCTGCTCACTAAACGCTTTGTATCGGTTTTATTTATACTTTATAAGTGTTAGATCAGTTTTTTAGTTGAACAGTGTATATTATAGAACTTTTATTAGTTTAGATTATTTTTTACGTTAATTTGATATAGTTGCTCATAAAACGCTTTGTTTCAGTCATATTTCTAGTTGTGTTAGGTTAGGTTTGGACAGCTAGTTGAAAAGTGTGTATTATTAAACTTTATAAGGTTAGATTATTTTCTCAATAGTTTGATCATTTATATTTCACGTTAATTTGTATTAACTTTATTATTTTATATTGGAAAACTTATTTTAGCACCACGCCTTACTACTCTCTCGGGTTATACGCCTATGTACTAATTACGCCAATGGGATAAGGGTGAAGTAGGTGTAATGCATAGTAAGTAAGTGCACCGACATTTGCGTGGAGAAAAAGTAGGAAACCGTTTAGGAAAACCTTCCTCAGTGAACCAGACTGGAATCGAAACCCAATCTCCCAATCCTCGGAAGTCTAGTCTAACACGAGACAGTGCGTTAAACCATGCGGCCATCCGGGCTGGTTAGTTTATTGTTAAAGTTACATGAAGGGGCAATTTGTGTGATATATTCGTAATTTCATTGCTTACTTTGATGTGAAAGAAGATATATTTCCAATAGTGGGTCTATAACACGAAAATCATATAGGCCTAAGTGAACAGAATAATTTTATAAAAAATAATTACCAAAGTATTTTTAATAATAGGCTATATTATATATTGTCATTGTCCACGAATTATAACTTTACAGTAAAATGTGTCCGGAAATGTTGAAGAAGATAGCCAACCGATTTGCGGTAAAGTAAATGAGTGAAGCTATTATTTTTTTAAATCAGGATCCGAACGACCTATAATGGGTTTGGGTGTTTAAACACTTAGTTAATTATGGGATTAAAATCATTCAGTGTAGGCTTCAGTAATTTCTCACCGGGAGAATTATTTTGGAAAGTAAATTGTTTTATGGAATACTTAATGTTTCTTTTTGCCACTTGGGAGCTAGTCTGTTTGTAATATTTAGACTATTTAGTAGTTAGCCACTTTTTGATTCTTTTTCTTGCTTGGAGTATTTAGTTTAAATATGAATTTTATCGCTTCTGTGGTTACCAATATTTGTTTAAATTTAAATTTTGGTAATGTTTAAATTATATATAAAATTTTGTAGACGTATTTTATTTGAAGAAATAATAAAAGTAATTGATTTTTGTTGGCTTATAAGTTATAACTTTAACAATTACCGATTCGTTTGGTGAGAATATACAGGTATTCTAATGTAATATTGCTCTGTTTTCTATTATAATGTAAATATTAACAAGTCTAAATCTTCTCGACTATTTCAAAGTTGGCGGAAGTAATTGTCCAACAGAAGTTTGAGTTATGTCAGGAAGTAAAACCTTTGGGTAATCTATTTTGATCAGAATTGATATTTTAATTTTAATTTAATCTTAAAATTAAATGATTAATTCGGAATTCACAATGGTGATTAAGGCACTTTGTTAACCTTATAGAACAGCTCTTTAAGCTCTTTGATATTCCAATAATGAAAATACCTTATACCTTTATATTTCAAGCTCTTTATTTATATAATAAGGATTCAAACGTTTAATGATTTAATCTGTTTGTTTAGTCTGAAGTCACAAGGGTGATTCAGCCGCTTTATTAACCGAGCAGAGGAGCTCTTTAAGCTCTTTATTATTATATTAACGATTTTTTTAATTATTGTTGGGTCTCTTTCAGACTGATTCATATGCATAAATAATTTATGATATAACTCTTATGTTTCAAACATAGTCTTCCTTAAGGACTACTATTACTTTGAGATTGTGAAAATACATCCTCAAATGTACTGCGTAAGCACAGTTTCTGTCATATTTAAATGTTTTTAAACACTACTCAGTTCGTCTTGTGAGGCCATGTGTTATTTAATTACCTCTGTTGTCTTACTTTGAATAAATAATTCCATTTTTTCTTAAACTTGCAAATGTTCCTATTTTTGTTACATTAAATTCCTTATAGATTCCGCCCACCTTTTTCTCAGCTATTGTAGCCTCTAGCGGTTAGAGTTTGAAGTGGTAAACGGTACAATCCTGCCCACTCCCTTTCCCCCTCGCCCCACATCTTTGGTACTCCCAAGTTTAAGACGAGAGGAACACGATCAGGCAAACACATGAATACCAACATTCAACTCTCCTCCCGTTTCATGCAATCATCTACCTCGGGAGAGAATTACCTTTTTATTTCTCCTCCTACCAGTTCATATTCACCCAGAACTAAATATTCTCACCCCCACTCTACTTCTTTAGCTCCCCGTAAGGAAAAACTCCCCCACTTAGTCCTATCTGATCCCCGGAAACCCCGTTCTCACCATCCCCAGCCCAGTACCCAGAAGCTCCTCAAGTCCCCCCTCTAATCCACCAACCACGTCCTAAGTCTCATTCCTACACTGGGAACATTTCAACTGGGATTTTTCCACTATATTGAGACAAGGCCTAATTGACACATAACTGGACGTAGCCAACCCACGTGTTCATCACCTGCGGATGCCATGAACCCAACAATAGAACCGATACAAGAATGGCTTCACAACCTTTGGGCTCAACCAAATAGCCTACAAGGATTCAGAAGAAGAGTGACAGACGTCCCTTATGAATCCGAAGACCCTGAAGAAGAACATAAACTAACCGAAGAAGAACATAAACTAACCGAAGAAGAACATAAACTAACCGAAGAAGAACATAAACTAACCGAAGAAGAACATAAACTAGCCAAGGAAGAACATAAACTAGCCAAGGAAGAACATAAACTAGCGAAAGAAAATCAATAACTAGCCCAAGAAGAATAGAAGCAAGCCGAAGAACAGAAGAAAGCTGAAGAACAGAAACAGGCCAAAGAAGAATATACACTAGCCGAAGAAGAACAGAAAATAGGGGAGTAAAAACACAAGAAAACCGAAGAAGAACAGAAGCAAGTGAATCTTCTTTCTGATTTAGAATAAATTCGGTTGCACCCGCACGATTCCATGGAGTAGAGGAAGAAACCAATGCATCATCCCAGAATAGGCCATTAATTGTGACAGATGCGGAAAGTGGTTCCATTTCACCTGCCTCGGATGGGGAGACCAGGAGAGAGATACTACTGGCTTTCAATATTGCAGCAAAAACAGCACCGAAGTGGAAGAACGGAAACGGGGAGAACTAAGAGAGCTGCGGCAATGGAGAGAACAAGCCACTCCAGTTATAAAGCCTACGGACCAAGACCCGACCTTTCAACTCCCTATCTTTGCGGGGAGAGATCACGAAGAATCAATCCACTTCCTATAGACAGGCGAGTACACAAGAGACTGTGGCCTGGAGTGGAGAAGGAAATTATCATTCTAAAGGCTTCATACTAGTGGGATTTATACAACTACACCACCATCTGGGAAGAGATGAGTGCCCGGCTCAGATAACAATTTGAATTTATCGTTTGCTTGATTGTGAGGGTACAGATTTAACGGTTTATTTCAATGTTTATGTCAATAAATTTGTCTCTGGTGAAATAAAGTGTTTTGTATGAAAATAGTGTAGTATTATACCACACTTGGCTGGAGAAACATTTACATTAAGGGATATACAATTTAGTTTTACAAGTAATATTGTACATACACGAATAAAATCTTCAATATATTAAAATAAGTAGCTAGCATCTATGTTGTATATATTCTGCCAGGACTACAAAATATTTATAGTTGGATAGTTACTTCCATATTGGTTCCAGAAACCTTATGATGTTGAAAGTTAGATAGATATAATGAAATAAGGTATATTTAAACTTGATTATATTTGTTTGATGACAAACTTTGTGTAGTTGTCATGCGCTCAAACGATCATTCAATAAGTACTACTCTTAATACAAACTATTTAAAGTTGGCAGTTAGCTTGTATATTGCTTTCAGAAACCATATTATATTGAACGTTTGCTAACAATAACAAAACACGGTAGTTAATTTTTTTATTACATTTGTTTGAAAGACGTAGCTTGGGAAGAAGTCTTACTGTGCGTTCAAACGATCATTTTGGCTATATGATTTTGAGAAGTTATAATGTTCTGCTTCATAAAAAGTGTGTGGGCCTACTTTGTTTAATATGATTCTAAAGTTATTATAGCACTTGTTAAATTGAGTTCTTTGTGTTCATTCACCTCAAAAGCTCGGCACTGTCACAGGTCATCGTTCGTCACTGATCAATGGTCTCTTCTATGTCTTCCCCAATGTTGCCAACTGAACACTTCACTATTCCTCCCTCTCAAAAGGTGAATACGTGAGCCTTTTTGGGGGTGGCTCCTTCCTTTGCGGCTGAACGTGTCCTTGAGGGAACTCCTCATTCTTCTCCACTAGAGGTGACCTTGATAAGACGGGCGCTTTCTCATTTGAGTTTGGCAAAGTTTCTGGGATCCTCTTAATGTATCCATCTCTTGCCTCTTCATTGACAGTAGGGGATGGGGTACCGTCATTCTCAGTGCTATTAGAGAACGGGGTCACGCCATTCATATCCGCAAACCACCTGGACAAGATGGAATGCCTAGGAGAGATATCCTCAAGGCTGCTCTTTTTACTCGATAGTCTGAAAGGTGCTATTTGGTTCAAATGTCTCTTTACAATGTTTCCGTTTGCACATTGAAATATAATCGACTCCCTAATAATTTATGCACTCCTGCTTCAATCCAGTTAACGTTATTTTTGTTAAATTGTATGATTAAAACTTTCTACCCTTCCCTGAAATGACACTCCATTTTACCTGAGTAATTTATTTGTCTCTCTTGATGAATAGTCGCTTTGATTTGGACTTGTATTAGTAATAGTTATTTATCGCCACCATTCTTAACCCTATTGTTATTATATCCTGCTGAATGCTCAGAGTTCTACCCAACATAAGTTCTGCTGGGACTACTCCAGTTGTAACGTGTGGGTTATTTCGGTAGGCTAGCAGAAATTCCATCATTGCCATGGTTAGATCGATTCCTTCAACTTTGGCTTTGCGTAAGCATTGTTTTATCTGACACACTCCGTTTTCGGCTTGTCCATTGGTTGCAGGATGGCATGAAGCCTCAGCCCTACTTTTAATGCCATTTATAGAGCAAAATTCTGTGAATTCTGTAGACCTCATCAATTGACTGCAGTTATCGGTTATTAGAAATTATGGACATCCAAACCGAGAAAAAATAATTACCATAAGGGTACAAACAGTTGCCATGAAAATATTCGACTGCATTGAACATACCTCTAGCCATTTACTGTGAGCATCAACAAGTAACTCATCATACCCTATAGGTCCAAGGAAATCAATGTGTACTCGACTCCATGATGCTACCGGCTACTTTCATGGAATCAGACAACTGTTCTGAGGTGATTGTTGAACTACTCGACATGTGTTGCATCCCAATATGTAATTTTTGATGTCCTTGTTCATGCGGGGCTACTAGAAGTTATTCTTATCTGATAGCTTAGTTTCGAATAATCTTAGGTTTTCAACAGGATTCTGTCTTGAAGAGAAAACAGTATGATCAATCTGCTTTAGTGAAAAATGCACCCACCCTACACATTTAGTTTATCTCTTATATACTTAAACTGAAATAGTGTTTCCTTAACTGCTGCTGGCCAACCAATCCATTAACAATGCACTTCGCCAGACTTCTCAGCACTGGATCTGTTCTGCTCTGTAAGTCTACTGGTTTTCTATCTAGATCATCGAGTCTCTCCGGGATACTTTGAGAGTATTGTAGAATACCAATTTCATGTTCCAAATCTGTTGGATGAACTGCACGAGACAAGTAATTATCATAATGCCTAAAGATGGGCATAAACTACATCTGATAGTCAAAATTTGATCGGAAATACGTGTGGTTTAGGAGGCGATTTTCCGAAAGAATTGGTATTCCTTTATTTGGACCAAAAGTTGTGACCAACTGCTTGTGGTATGTTTCAAGCCTGAATTTACGTACATACAAATATCGAGCAAATGTTTTCACTCCAAAAACCAATCCTAGTGCTTCCCAACGTATTTGGGGGTATATGCGTTCTGTCTCAGTCAGCGTGTAGGAGGTATATGCAACCATACGTACTGTTTCCTCTTCATATAGTTGATTCAGAATCCTAGAGACTCCCACTGGGCTGGCATCTGTTGTAAGTATCAATTCTTGCGTTGGATCATAATGAACCAATATCAGCGCCAAGTTCATTTGTACTTAATCTTTTCAAATGCCCGAGAACACTTGAAGGTCCAGTTCCACTCGGATCTCTTGTTCAACAGACGTAATAATGGGCTTAGTGTAGTAGTTGACGCTTCATGAAGAAACCTTCTATAGTATTTCATCATTCCAAGGAAAGATTTGACTTGGGTGACGTTTACTGGTAATTTGACCCTCAAAATTGGTTCAATCAATTTATTATCCAACATTTGCCTATTATCACTTATAATATATCCAAGGCATTTGATGGATTCCTGCATGAACGAGTACTTATTGACGTTAAGAGTTAATCCATTTTTCTTAAGCCTTGACAATACATCATGCAGTCTCTCATCATGTTACTTTATCGTTTTGCCCCCAACTATAATACCATCTGACCATACTGAAATTCCTTCCACTCATACCAACACACCTTTAATAATTCTCTGAAATAATCGTGGTGCTGGTAATATTCCAAATGGAATGCGGTACAAAGAAAGAGTTAATGATTTGTTAAATTCTTACAAAATCATGGGATGTAACATGTCTCGGAAAATACATTTCTTAGATTCGCATCTGGATTTCTTCCCAGCAAATTTTGGAGTAGTCGGTGATGAACATGGTGGACGGTTTCATCAAGACATTTCCGGAATGGAAAAACGTTACCAGGGCAAGTATAATCCAAATATACTTGCTGACTATTGTTGGACCCTTAATAGGGATGTTCCAGCGGTAAAATACAACAGAAAATCCTACACTTCTAGCTTGTAGGTGAGATAAGCTCTTTACTATGCCTGTATTTTGATAAACGTAACACCGTAAAATTTAAATGGCTTTTACTCAAAATTCTTACGTAATAGAAATATTCTAAAAATATATTCGAATTTAGCAAAAAAAACCTATTAGATCCACCAATTTTAGCTTTCGGAATTAAAGTATTATTTTTTGTTACTCAATGTAATCATTGGACTTTACACATATCAGCCAGTGAGAATTTGAGGAGATAATATTACCAACTAAGGGGTAAAACGTGTATTACGTAACGCAACTTTAGGCCTTTTTCAACCCCCTCCCCCATTATACTATCCGTAACGATTTGCCAAAACCCCTCACCCCCCTTAAGTTACGTAACGATTCCAGTTCTAACTATAAAAAAGCACCTTTTTCTCATGTATTTTTCGAATGTGCTTATTTTTAGTAGATTAGTTATTTTCACGTCGGATCTTATAAGTTTAAAATAAATAGGAGTTTGAATAAAGAACGCATTTTCTAGTCGAACAGTTTTATTCTAATTTACAAAAAATACGATTTTAAAAGTATGGAAAAGCTTAAGTTATACATGTCTATTTTTATTATTTGTTTTATAAACTAAAACTTCGTCACGTTACGCTAGCCTAACCCCCCCCCC
>CABFVX010004683.1:46272-57181 GCA_902151425.1 Timema shepardi
AAATAAATACCCCCCCCCCCCCCCTTACCCTCGCTTCGTACTTTCCCCGACAAATGTAATTCTTCACCTTGTTCAGCCGTTTTGTGGTAAGGACGGCTGGAATAAGAACACGACTTACTTGAGTTAATGGTAGCCAACCTACATGGAAATACATTGCACTAAGTATGAGACCAAGGTCAGTTACAAGGACTCTCGTGTCGGGAGCACAACCAACTTAACGTTGACTTAATGTAGAGAAACCAGTATGTGATCAAGATTCACGTGGATTGGGTTTGTTTGACATGAAACCCGAGCCCTTATGTCTGATTAAGGGCAATACTTGCAATAAAAGTTTACTGGATTTATACAAAATAAAGTATCAATAGGTTACAAAACACTAGAGTTCGTTAGATACTGACCACCTACACCAACGCTATGTCATCTGCATAAACAAACAAATGAAGAACCGGTACGAAATAGCTGTATTGACATGGCTTGAAAAATGATTGGCTAAGTTAACCACATCATTATGGCTTCAATTTGAAAACACGAGGATAATTGCTACATCGGTATGTATGAAGCTTCACACTGGTGGACTATGACATCATCAAATGGCTGGTTAATAGCCTCAGCTTATTAGGCACACTTCTAAGTAGAAGAACCACTCATCTTCAAAATTGGTACCTAAACACAGATTAGCCAGTCTCTTAACTTCCTCCTACTGTCAGTTTATGGAGCCCATCTAAACACAGATTAGCCAGTCTCTTAACTTCCTCCTACTGTCAGTTTATGGAGCCCATCTAAACATTTCTTGATAATATTTCATGAGAATACAAATAGGGTACGTTATATTGTATTTATATTAAGTATTGAAGGTTTTCATAACTTTATGGATAAATGTGTGACATTAGTCTTGTTTTAATAACAAGCCAATAAGACGGCAGCAGGAGTCCGTTCTGATGACCTGTCTCTCGGGAGAACCAGGAGGGGGTCTCATGACAAACTGGTACAAACTCCCTCTAAAATAGGTTTTATAACTTTTCAGGTGATGATGAAACTGCCGATCGAGATTGGAATTTGTACTGGGATATCATATACAAGAATATCACAGTTGAAGATATCAGTAACTACGAAAAGAAGTACAAAGGTAGCTATGGTTTCCTTGCTCAACATTTGACAGTCAAATAGATTATTTTTATCTAGTCATCATGTAAAATAAATTAATGCTTCGGGAATAGTGTGAAAAATTATATTTGATTCGTGTAAGGGGGAAGACTCGTTATTAGGGACCAAAACAATACTATTTTATTAGAGGCTAGTGGCAATGTAGTACAAGTATTCCTCACTTAACGACCGAGTTCCGTTCCTACGAATTGGTCACTGAGCAAGGAACTTATTTTTTATTTATTTTGGATCAAGAAAAGCTCTAAAGGAACTTGATAACTCTGTTTAGATTTTCATTTCTTACTTATTACAGAACATAAGAATACAATCATCAAAAACTATAATGATGTACCAAAAAATTGATTAATAAAAAAAAATCAGATTAATACTTCTTTTAGTCATCGAATTCTTTAAAGAATAATCCAGGGTCATCATCATTTGCCGCCTCACCGCTGATACTTCGATTATTCAGGTTGAATCTCCGACAAAACCGTTGAAACCATCCGTGGCTTGCCATAAACGTTTTCGTCGATTCTTCCCTTTGCATGCCTTCAAAGTCTCAAAGATATATTGTGCCTTGGCTTGAATTATTAAAAGGCTCATCAGCGTTCTTTTTTGTAACTGGTCGTCAAACCAGATCACAAGTAATTATTCCATTTGACGAACGAGACCTTTATGCTGGATAATTATTATGGTTTTAAATACTGTTGATGCTTTCACTGTCTCTTTATTCTTCAAGATCGTCAAAACTTTGACTTTCTCTAACCTTTTTACCAACTTCATCGTCATTTATGATATTCATTTTCATCTCGAGATCAATGGCCTTGCTTCGATTCTTGTAGCTTCCTCCAGGTGAAGTCATGCTCTTCCTTTTTGATGACATATTATTCTATGAGGTGCACAGTTAAGTTAAAATTTAAGAGTGAAATACTGAGATATTGTAAATCTCAAATGCTTTGTTTACTTTAAGAATGGCCGACTGCGGGAATGATATTACGTACTGGTAACTGACACACATCTTATTTCATGTGTAGTGTATTCCTGAGGATAATGCTGGTGAGTGTCGTAACGGGCAACTTATCTTATATATATGATTAAAACATTATTACCTTTTATATTTAATGTTTATTTCAGCATAGTCCATTTTGATCCATAAAATATACACAATCTAATTTTGCTATAAAGGCCTCGGATATTCCGTCAACTCGGGTGAAGCGTTCTTTTTTTCATCAATCCAGTAAAACTGTCGTTTATTAACGTTATAAAAACAACTTTTTTACCGTAAATAACTTCTTAGATATTTCTCTTTAAATTGTATTTAAATGTAATTATGTGTAAAAAAAACTAAAAAAAAGTTCAATTCCTACTGAGGTGTCTTTTATAGCATGCTGGGAGTGTACTGGTCTAATAATAGGCTGAATGGCAAAACAGTCAGGGAGAGGGTTGCGCTAATCGTGGGCGCAACGAGGTCAAAATGAAGAGAGGACTAAACCTCCGTCATTGTCACTGAGCTGGCTGAACGCTCTCTTGGGCACATCGAGGTCAAAATGAAGAGAGGACTAACCCTCCTTCATTGTCACTGAGCTGGCTGAACGCTCTCTTGGGTGCATTGAGGTCAAAATGAAGAGAGGACTAACCCTCCGTCATTGTCACTGAGCTGGCTGAACGCTCTCTTGGGCGCATTGAGGTCAAAATGAAGAGAGGACTAACCCTCCAGTCATTGTCACTGAGCTAGACGGTCCTGTGTGCGTGTCTGAGCTCAAAGCCAAGGTGTCTTATAAGTTCATCGCTAGTTCTGGTAGTCATTGTACGTAGGCCTAACATTTTTATAATCATGGCAAGTTTTAGTACAAAAAGAAAAGATGTTTTCTCATGAGAGAGCACGTGTCATTAGAACATGTGAAAGTGGGCGGAAAAAGGCTGATGTATTCCGTGAGTATGGTTTAGTGAATTCTACTGTAAATGTACTTCCTTACAAGCTGTTAAAAGTGTTTTGTTGGTACATTTTTAAAAGTCATTCTGACATAAGGTCAACATTTGCTCGGCCCTTACGCTGACGCTAAAACCAAGTTTGACTGAATGGGCCAGTTTCATAGTCAAGTTCAGTACGCCTCAAGTGCGGCGCTACACTAAGTACATGACGACACCTACCTAAACCAGAATGAAATGGGCCAGTTTCCTGTGCGAGAACGGACCATTCCATTCTGGTTTAGGTAGGTGTCGTCATGTACTTAGTGTAGCGCCGCACTTGAGGCGTACTAAATTTGACTATGGAACTGGCCCTAACTGTGTGATGTGTGTAGTATATCTCTTATAATCAATGTAGTAACCATAAGACCAAACTTCAACTTAATTTATACTTTAAGGTCACAGTTTTACCATGTAAATGTCTGTTTAGTTGTGTATATTTTAATAATTCATAGCCCTGTACATTACTCCATGTGTTAAACCTATATTTCTAAAAATTGGTCAGCTGAGCTCACACGTTATTGGGATAACATTTTGATACTGTACACATCTGTATATAACATCTCAATTACATGTATATAAATTCTTGACCATTTAATTTAATTATACTTTTCTTAATATTATTATATGAAGCTCTTTATTAAAATATTTACATGGTTTTTTTTTTGCAAGATTCTGATGAAGAGCTTCAAGATCTGAAGAGGGCATACCTGGGAGGTAAAGGAGATATGGATCTCATCTTGGAACTGGTGCCGTTCACAAACACGGAGGAAGAACCTCGCCTTAAGAAGCTAATCCAAGGTCTTATCGACCGCGGGGAGGTCCCGGCTTTCCCCGCCTTCACTCACGAGTCAGCGCAGAAGAAGGCGAATAGGAAAAGAAAAGTTTGTATTAATTACTGGCCAGTTTACAGTTATTGTATCACACAAACACAAACTATTAGCTCCTGGGAACAGTCTTGGGTCATTGTTTTTAGTGTATGTGTTGTATGGTACTATGGTGAGTTCCTGACTAGATTACCTGCTCCGGTGGACACATGTTCTGAGGCGTCACACTCGTGCTAGATGACAAGGAGATTGGAGTTCTAACAAACACTCTCTCTATGGAAATGTGAGTGCACTTCCTTTAGATTCAACTTTCCTCATTCCTATCTCGTTAGCGTAATTAGTACACATACCTGGTACGCTTGGAAATAGTCCCAAAACTATGGCTTTGTCTTATTGACAATTCAACACAACAATTACTTCAATTTTCAACTAGGATGGGAAATTGCACACGATAAAATATACAAATTTATTCTTATTTTGAAAAAGTTTACAGCTTATTGATATTAATTTTTTTGAATTGATCAAGAAAATAAACTTTGAATTATTATTAATTAAGTCAAGGTTGATTACTGATGATCCTTCAAGTTTAATTCAAGTTGTCTTAAATTTATTAACCAAATTTTTAAAATGAAATTTAATAATTTTCTTGAATTAGCTCTCCAAGCTTTCATTGTGTGCTTTGATTTCTCAGAGCTTACTAGTTTTAGTATAACAGGTTGTATACAGTGATATAAACACTATTATTTTAATATTGTACTTAAAACTAAGTCCTGTGAGGGTTCTCTCCTCTTCTCTGTTCCACAGAACTTAACAAGGTTCGAATCCCTGTGTCTTACATAATATTTATAAGCCAGTGTATAACCGTCCAGGACTAAATCTCGGGCTTGTGGGAACCTGAACTCGCCCCTGCTCAAAGGAGCAAACAAACAACATATCAGTTACACGTCCTGATTATAGAACAAAATATACATAGTGGTTGGACCAAACAAGGTTTCTGAAGTTGAAAGCTAAATAATTGAAACACGGTTCACCTTGGCTCATTCAATGATGGCTGGTAATGTTTTATGCACTAGGGCTATAATGATTGAGTTGAGGTTCCCTTACTTTCCCGGGTCCATTGCTTGGAAGAACATGGTGGGCCCCACACGGGTAACAGGTGATATTGGGACACAATCCGTTCCCAGCTTGGCGTTGCTTCACACAACGCTAACAAAAATATCTGCATCACAGTCAAATTGTTTCTGATAAAACTTCAGTTAAATGTCTTCCCATTTTTTTAACCTTCGATCGCATTCCTATTTCCATGTTCAGACCCCAGCCATCAACCTACCAACAAAAAAAACAACTTTCCGGTTGCACGATATGGGGTTGTCGGTGATGAAGATGTCAGGGTTTGAATACCGGAAATAGCAAGGCCTGACTTTTTTAAATAGCTTTGAGGCTCTACATTCTAGAGTATGCACTTTTTCTAACTGTTTTGAACAGAAACATACATAATACATATTTTAAAAATCTTAATTGTTTCTCTTTTTTAGGTTTAAAATAAACTGTGATAAAGTCATATAAAAGCATAATAAATAGTGGCATTATTAAGTGTTTCAATGTCAACGGGCTTGACTTTGATGACCTAAAAATGATCAGGACAACACTTATAAATGACCTAAAATTCTAAAAAATTACCCTAAATTGACAAAAATTGAGCAACAAATTTAAACATAAACTGTGAATCAATGTAGTACTAAATCAAACACACTATACAAATGGAGGTTTATGAAAAGTATATAACAAATACACTCCTGTATTCTACTAACTACAATATTGATTTAGAAATATCGGCTCCAGAAAAAACCCACTATCAATGTTGTATTGTGTTCCAAATATACAATAAAATAGAGTACAACATTAATTTACAATAGTATCTTCTCATTTCAACAACTGCATAATTTAAAATGTTGTTTGAATATTTACATATTTAAAAACATACTTACTCAATTTAAATGCTTTAAATTTATTCAAAAATCTCTAAAAGAGTTACACGAATACCTAAAAAAACCCAAAACCAACCAAAGAATACCTATAAATACATTTCCACGACCAAAGGGTCATGAGCAGACTTCAAGTACATAAGAGCATTGTCTGTGATGCGAAAAATGTCATGTCATCAAGATCCGACTCTCTCAGAACATGCCGTAACATGCTCTTATTCACCCCATCATACACTTTCTCCAGATCAACGAATGTACAATAAACTTTCTTCCTAACTGCCATACATTTCTCAATCACTGGTTGCAGTGCAAATATCTGGTCCTTGCACACCCCAAATCTTCTTTTCAGTGTTTTATGCACCCTCTCAATTAAGATTCTCCTAAAAACTTTGCCTTTGTACAAAGGAACATTGATACTATTCTCCCAGTCATTAGAAACATTCACAACCCCATCACACACATTAAACAACTCACACAATGTCCTTTGTACAAAGGAACATTGATACTATTCTCCCAGTCATTAGAAACATTCACAACCCCATCACACATATTAAACAACTCACACAATCTGGCAATAAATAATATTTAACAACTAGGTGCCTATTTTATAATAGTAAATATAATTATGTCCCATAAACATACTTTTATTTAAAAGATTATAATCTCATGGCACACCGACTGAAAACAAATACTTATGAAATATAGTGCCTCGAAGTTTGGTGGACTAAACCTCAATCTCGTGTATTATCGTTTACCTCTTATGGGGAGGGGGGTCGGGGTGTAAATCTCTGCTGTGTGTACTGAGTGTACTGAATACATCTTACCCTACCCCTCTAGAGTAATTAAGATGGATAGCCCGGCCCAGTTGTTAGGCACCGCAAATAAATAGTAATATAAAGAGAGGATTCATATCTACTCCAAACCAATGTACGATAAAAAGTACCTCCCCGTCTTCCTCCACTATTTGACCATACGCGCAGTAAATCTGTCTTCCTCCACTATTTGACCGCATGCGCAGTAAAGCTGTCTTCCTCCACTATTTGACCATACGCGCAGTAAATCTGTCTTCCTCCACTATTTGACCATACGCGCAGTAAATCTGTCATCCTCCAATATTTGACCATACGCGCAGTAAATCTGTCATCCTCCACTATTTGACCATATGCGCAGTAAATCTGTCTTCCTCCACTATTTGACCATATGCGCAGTAAATCTGTCTTCCTCCACTAATTTGACCATATGCGCAGTAAAGCTGTCTTCCTCCACTATTTGACCACATGCGCAGTAAAGCTGTCTTCCTCCACTATTTGACCATATGCGCAGTAAATCTGTCTTCCTCCACTATTTGACCATACACGCAGTAAAGCTGTCTTCCTCCACCTTTTGACCACATGCGCAGTAAAGCTGTCTTCCTCCACCTTTTGACCACATGCGCAGTAAAGCTGTCTTCCTCCACTATTTGACCATACGCGCAGTAAAGCTGTCTTCCTCCACTATTTGACCATACGCGCAGTAAAGCTGTCTTCCTCCACGATTTGACCATACGCGCAGTAAAGCTGTCTTCCTCCACTATTTGACCATACGCACAGTAAAGCTGTCTTCCTCCACTATTTGACCATACACGCAGTAAAGGAGATCAAGTGAATTGTATACGAATTCGCTAAAATGTGGATCCACTTCCTTCATAATTTACCTTCTGGACTCCTTTCTCATTTATGTAAATATGAGAATATATTGGACTGATATTAGAAAGTGAGACATGCAATTACCAGGGAGAGTCAGTAAATATCTCGCAAGACGCCAACACAACACAACCTGATGACAGTTTTAGTAGCAGATGCACTGTTCACTCTCAACATGTCCGCCGTGCTTGAGAAATGTGCTACCTAGGAACAGCGTACGCAGTATGTATGTATGTATGTGTGGTTTTTATGAGCAAAGGGACTTCCTGAAAAAAGATATTCAAAGAGAAAAGTTTCCCGTTTATGACGAGAAGTGTTTGTGTTGTAAAGCAGTACACAAATGGGTCATGGACACTTGAAAGTCGCAAATGAAGATGACTTGGTTGAGATTGCAACAGAAGGAAATGTGTGGCGGGTGGAAAAGATTATTCGAGCTGACAGGAAGTAACAATAGACAGTGTAGCAACCGAGACTGCCAACATCAAGTAACAATAGACAGTGTAGCAACCGAGACTGCTAACATCAAGTAAACAATAGACAGTGTAGCAACCGGGACTGCTAACATCAAGTAACAATAGACAGTGTAGCAACCGGGACTGCTAACATCAAGTAACAATAGACAGTGTAGCAACCGAGACTGCCAACATCAAGTAACAAAAGACATTGTAGCAACCGAGACTGCCAACATCAAGTAACAATAGACAGTGTAGCAACCGAGACTGCTAACATCAAGTAATAATAGACAGTGTAGCAACCGAGACTGCTAACATCAAGTAACAATAGACAGTGTAGCAACCGAGACTGCCAACATCAAGTAACAATAGACAGTGTAGCAACCGAGACTGCCAACAATCAAGTAACAATAGACAGTGTAGCAAACGGGACTGCTAACATCATGAAGTGTGCGCGTGGGGAGTGCCCAGAAAACTGACTCGGGTCCAGCCTTGTTACATCTGTGTCGATATACAGATGGAGGAGATATTTTTACCAGGATTGTTATTGGGGAGGAATCGTGGTTGTATCACTATCGACCCAAGTTTCAATGCATTGGAAACATCCTAATACATTTTCAGCAGGGAAGGTTATGGTTACAGTGTTTTGGGATCCTCAAGGAGTACTGTTGGCCCATTTTCAGCAGGGAAGGTTATGGTTACAGTGTTTTGGGATTCTCAAGGAGTACTGTTGGCCCATTTCCAGCAGGGAAGGTTATGGTTACAGTGTTTTGGGATTCTCAAGGAGTACTGTTGGCCCATTTCCAGCAGGGAAGGTTATGTTTACAGTGTTTTGGGATCCTCAAGGAGTACTGTTGGCCCATTTCCAGCAGGGAAGGTTATGGTTACAGTGTTTTGGGATCTTCTAGGAGTACTGTTGGCCCATTTTCAGAAGCGAGGTGAAAATATGAATGCTGCATCACAATGTCAGGTTCTAACTGCTCCATAATGACAATGTCAGACCTGATACAGCTTAATTAACTACTATTAGAAGTTCGTTGAACATTCACCGTACATCCCCGACTTAGCCCTCAGCAAACTCACCTGTCTTGTCCGGTAATGAACCACCTTGGTGGCGAGCCACGATGAAGGTGAGTACGAACGTGTCTGGGACAACAGCAGCGCTGTTCACTATTGGAGGGGATACAGCAACGAATAAAAATGAATGTAAATGTAGGTTTAGTAATACATATTTTTCAATTTTTAATCTCGTGTTCTTTTATTTTTAGAACCATTTGTGACCTACTTACTGACTTTGTATTTTAAATACATACATATTACTTTTGAACTAAATCATACTACCAGGTCGGTGTTTTCATACTTTAATCGCCAACAAAACAAATAGACGAACTTGACAAGAATAAGGTCCTTGTCTTTCCAAGACGTGTGACCCTGGTGAAACCCACCCTTATTTGGGGGTAGTCTCTGAATGCTGGGGGTTTGTTTTGGTTTAAAAATAGGATACAATGTAAGTTAGAAAACCGCTACGACCCCCCTTAGCCAGTCATGCCAAATACAGCTGTGAGGTGACCTGTCTCTTTCTGTTCAGGTCTTACACATATGTACTAATTACGCTAATGAGCTAGAGAGGAGTAGGTTTGAATTTAAAGGAAGTGTACCCACATTTAGATGGCCCTCAATACGCCTGACGGGGATTCGAACCTTGATCTCCCATTCTATCGAGACCATGCCGCTAGCAAAGCAGGTAAGTGATGTTTAAAAACTATGAACATGGCGAGATGTGGCTCACGTTATTTTAAAAACCCGACCTAAAGGTAAATATCAAACGTATTGTGGCTCAGATACCCAAGCACAGTCAGATAAAAAGTAAATATTTAACAGCTTAGAAAGTATTCAGGCGATCGTATTGAAGTATCAACACGTTCAATCTACTAAGTCAGGTTTGAAAAAAAAAACCCAAACACCCACAGTTGATGGTTTTAGAAAATTCTATACATATATTTTCATTAGTTAAAACAGCTTTTAAGGCAAAAACAAACTTTTGGAAATTACAGCACAGTTATCATGTTTAGAGAAAAAATGGTTTTCTCAAAAAAAAGTAAAGTTCCGGTGCACAATTCGTCTTAATCTGATACATAATAATGAGATGTCATTCAATCCCATCAGAACGGAAGATAAGTCTTGCAAGGCACCAAACTTACCTTTCCTTGGTTTCAAACAGTGAGTTAGCTAATGTGAACCAGTTTTGAAACAAAGAGTTAAATTAGTGCACCCTAGTTAGTGACGATGGACTGGTTTTTATATAAGAAATATGGACATAAATCATAATAGAATGGAGGAGTAGGTAACAGTACACGCGTGAGAAGGAAAGAGGAAGATGGAGGTATTTATTAAACTGACTGGTGACAGTTGATGGTGAGACGGTGACCTGGTGGTCCAGGGTTCAATCCTCGGTCCCGGCACAGATTTATCTGATTACCAAACCCTTCCTTCACCTCTGACAAGACATCTTGTGAATGTGGGGAATGCCAGGCCTCCACCGTGGTTCGGATTCCACGTTAAACTGTAGGTCCTCCATTTCATCTCACAATCACCCTACCACTACACATTAGCGTAAGTGCGTATAACCCGAACGGGTAGTAAGACGCGGTGCTAATGATAATAGTAATAATAATAATAATAATAATAGATGGTGAGACGAACAGTAAGAAATAGGGCCCATATGTACATACATAATTTGGGGTTACTCTAGACTTTAGTGAAAATATACAGACATAAAATATAATGTAAATAGTATACTAGTATACACATTAAAATTGGGTCTGTATAGGATCTCGAGGGAGGGCGGGGGG
>CABFVX010004684.1:0-10249 GCA_902151425.1 Timema shepardi
AAATAAAGTTTTGGTGTGTAACATTTCATAGAATAAAACTCTTTTGAATGACGAAAAAAAATATTTCTGGACGTATGGCCTTAAAGCCGTAGCTACCATGTCAATTGTGGAATGTAAAAGAACCCTGTAAGGTATCTGAAAATATCTTTTATGGCAAAATCTGTAGGCCCTTTCACTCTCACTCATAGAAATTCAGTGTTTAAGACAACACGTCCTGAACTCCTCTAGTCCATGGGATTTCTACCAGATGGAGCAGGACGCACTAACCATGCTCCTGTCGATATTGTACTCTGATTTGAAAAAATGTTGAGCCCAATATTATGATGAATCTTTTTACGCTTTATATGCCCCACAATCCAAAAACAATTATGTCTGGCCACGGAGTGTTGTTTTGATTTTGATTGAAGCCCTCAATTAAAGAATAGTTTAGTATTGGGTAACTTTCAAAAATTAACATAACAATATCTGGAAATTCTTTACATCAAGATCATTTTAGGTTATATTGATTACTGATTACTAATTAGTTACTACTTATTAATTAATTATTTTAGAAAGCAAAAAGATTGTGTCATACCATTCATTTTGTGCGGAACACCGGGCACACCGCCACGTACCAACAGTGGTCCGTAGACCACAGTTTGAGGAGCAGTTTATGTACTGCCTCCCCCAACGCAGTTATTTCCCCTAGTTACCACCAACACGTAGAATTTTCGGAGTGAGATTATACCGGAAAATTTTTGTCTTTAGATCCACTAAAACCAATTTTATCATCGAACTATTTACTGAAAACAAGTTAACTTACCGATTGTAATTAATTCATGATTTCATAATTTAAATACGATACATATTCATTAACTCTATTACCTCATTCATACGCCAGGGTACGACGTGTCCCTGAGTGGTTATTCCAAACAACCTCACATGACACAACTCGTGTCTCGGGCCCCCACTAATGTCCCATATGCTGTGGAATTTTTTGTTTAAAAACTCACGAAGTTCTGACATTTATTTACTGTGGAACCACGTGGTGACTGATAACAGCTAAGTAGGGCAAGGGCGTGTTCACAAACTCGTGTAAATATTTTATAAATGACAAGGGCGACACGTGGGAATGAAACCAAGGGAGGGGGATAGTATCTGTGCCCCCTTCTACCCATCAGCTACTTATCTTTAAGGGAAAAATTAAATAAAACACTGATGAGTTTTAATCATTAAAAGAGGAGGGGTGGGAAGAGGAAGTATACTCGTTAAAGTTTTTAAATTTTATCCAAAATAGTTCCCACATGTCACGTCAAATATGTTTAGAATTAAAAACATTGCGAGTTTACTATAATTTAGAATATATATATATATATAGCCCTACACTGTAATAATTTGTATGTTATGATATCTTTTACCCGTAATTTATATATAAGATATATAATATATGGGTATGACATATATATATATATGTATATAAAATTATCTATAAATGAACGTAATTTAATCAATGTTGTTAGAGACATTTCTAAAACAAATAAACTGCTGATCGTGTTAAATATAAATAATTTTAATCTATCTATTTGTATACACGCATACTAAATGTCAAGCTCATCTAGTCTGGTTTACCGGTGACTGGGAGATCGGGCTTTGAATCACGTTCGAATATGGAAGAATAGGAGGGATTTGTTTTTATATGTGGTTTCCCACGCCGGTTTTTATGCCGAAAATGTGGGTACATTTCCTCAAAAGTTTAACTTACGCATTCCTACCTTATTATGGAATTAAATGCATATATCCCGAATGGGTAGTTAGAAGCATAACGAAAAAACCTCACCATTCTGATTCTAAGCATTACAGTTATAATGAAAAAATAATAAATAAATATAATGGTAAATTTAACCTAACATTTCTTAACCAGTTTTCTATAAACTAATTTAGGATAACCCCAAAATGTAGGCCTATGTACCTACATTAAAATAATTATATATATAATCTAATACCCCATTCATGAATTTTCCCACTTCATGAATTGGCCAAATTTCTGTCCATTCTGTGAATTGGCCTCTCCTGAATATTTCACAAAATGGGCAAAAATTAATCCAGATCATGAACTGGGCAGCTCCAATCGTAACCCAATTCATGAAATGGACGAGTTTTTACCCGGTCCGTGAAATGTACAAGCAAAGAACAGTTTTGGTTAATTTAACTTTTAATCGTTTTATAATGGAAGCTTAGGTTTAGTTAGGTTGGGAGTTTAATATAATCTTTAATAAAATTCGCTTAAGCTTGTAGTATATAGTACAAAATGAGTTACAGTTAATGGAATGAGCAGGGGTTAACGCAATTTTTGCCCAGTTCTTGAAAAGGTTAAGCCAAAAAGCCAGTTCACGGAATCATCAGAAATTTGCCCAATTACTAAAATGGAAAGTTTCACTAATGGGGTGTAATATATATATATATATATATATAATTTAACCATATTTAAGGCAGATGTATACATTTCGGGGTTATCAAAAAATGTATAGATATTATATTATTGTGAGCACCCTAAAGTGGCTGTGTATGAGTGTACAAGGAAAGTATTTACACATCCTCCTTCTCCAGTGCTTAGTCAATCCACCCGAGGCTATGGGGGAAGTTATAAATACCTGGAGATGATTCCATCCTTATTGACAAGTTTCACTCAGAGGGTTTCTGTGTCGCAGCTCTGAACATAAAGATTTGTTATGTGCTGAGTACAATATTACTAGTGTTATATTAGTGGCATCATATGGTGTACAATGTACATGAAGGCTGTCATGTGGTGAGTACAATATTACTTGTGTACGTACATCAAGGTTGCCATGATGCGAGTACAATATTACTCTTGTAAAAAACAATAATAATAACTTTTAAAATTGGTGGATATCTTATTATCAGGTGACCTGGTGGTCTAGGGGTAAGGTGTCAGACTTCTGTGCTGGGGGTCCGGGGTTCAATCCTCGGTCCCGGCACAGATTAATCTGATTACCAAACCCTTCCTTCACCTCTGACAAGACATCTTGTGAATGTGGGGAATGCCAGGCCTCCACCGTGGTACGGATTCCACATCAATCTGTAGGTCCTCCATTTCATCTAACAATCATCCTACCATTACACATTAGCGTAAGTGCGTATAACCCGAACAGGTAGTAAGACGCAGTGCTAATAATAATAATAATAATCTTATTATGTCGCATCAAGAGTGAACTGATAGGTGCCAAACGGCCCGGTACTACAAATATGATGGCCCTAATTACCACTGAAGTTTGATTTCAGCTAAAGTTGAAGTGGGGAGTCAAAATATGTATTCCCTTATCATTAGTGAATTTAATCCCGAGGTCATCTCAGCTACATTATCGATGGATGATTAGGCCACTATTTAGTCCATCAGCTTGTATTCTCTACCGACACGAGAAAAAAATACTCTTCTCAATTGTTGTACAATAGCTGGTAGTCTATTTTTGAATTGTTCAAGTTTGTAAAATGATACTCCATTCACTGCTTGTATATATTACAAAACTAGTAACAGTTGGTATTGACCAAAGAAATGATTTCGCAACACCAAGAAACAACAAACAGGACGTTATGCCATCGTATACCTTCCCAAATGATGTATTTTGGGTACTCACAAACTTACTCACTGGAACTTTTGATTACGATTTACAACAAAAAATTATTTTAATTGAATGGAGAGCTTTATTTAAATTTAAAGGTAGCTGTGACAGCCCAAATCAAACCGGCCCACCGGGATATCTCTCGGCATCCCAGAGGCTCAGTCCACCCTGTCTTGCCGTTCGGCTGTTGCCCGACTCAGAACATCTGACTTGACAATTATGCCAAACCAGGTCGTCTGCGACAGGGCTGATTTGTTGTTTGAGTACCGAGTCATTGTCATGACTCTTAACCTCGCGAATGAACTTATAACCTGATGAAATGGAACCAATGAAATGAGCCTGTAGAATACTACAGGTGTGTGATTTTGTAGCCCGACTCAGTCCACCCTGTCTTGCATTCGTACAATAGGTTTATAATTAATTGGTATCTGAGAAGCAATGTTGCCTAAGCAATATTTATTTATAGTGATTGATAGTTCTCATTAATTTAACCACTAGTTTCTTATGACTTTCTCATAAAGATAAAGTATTGTAATCACGAACATTTGCGAACATTGGATTATGATTAGGAGGTTTAATGTGCCCTCAACCTCGAACAAATGGTTCTAGCAGTTGATTATGTCTGTACATCTGTCTGTTCTTTACCTCTGTTTATCTGTATGTACCTCTTTATAGGCCTTATCTGTACTTGGGGCTACAGCTGAAATGGTTTGATAGATTTTGCTCAAACTTGAAATTTAGATCTTAAATTCCTCGAGGATACAGTGTAGCTTTATAATTAATGGTAGTTTACAAATTCATGTTATTTGAGAATTCGAAATTTTTCGAAATTGGCTTAGAGGATTTTGTACAAAAAATGATTGTCAGGGGAGTGCTTTTACAAATTAATAAGCATTTTATACTTGTTTTTAGAAGAAAAATATTAATTTAAGGGCAAATTGATAAACTGCCAAAGGTTTTTCTAAACTATAAAACACTAATTCATTTAAAAAAGGGAAAATATAGACACGAGGATTTTGCGTACAACTACAACATCAACCAGGGTAAAGTAGGCCTTGATATAAAAACAAATATGGTTGGCACACTGGTAAAACATCGGCATTTACAGTTGATGGTCTTGGGTTCGATTCCCGTGTCCAGTTTGTCATTTTTCACTTATTACGGATTCATTACAAGATTAATTCTTTGGTCAGCCTTTATGTATCACTTTATGATACAAATGAATGTGCTCTAGTAGTCAGAGTTCCTGGCTACAGATACAGAGGTACCGGGTTCGATTTCTGGCGCGTCCAGATTTTTCTCTGAAGCAGGGATTCTGCAACGAGGTCAGACTCAATCTCGTGATGACAAATGAGTAGTTATTTGAGTAAATAATTAGCGGTCGGTTCCAGACTGTAAAACAGCCTGGAGGGCTCGTTGGGCTGACAACATGACACACTCTATCCGCAAATTTTGGCACCTTCTTTGCCAACTCCACAGGATCAGTATATAATGCTTGTGGGCTGATGCCATGGAGTTATTTTATGGACGAATTTATTTATACTACAGTAATAGTGGCCGAGCATAAATAGGTATGGCCCTGACGCCTCGTTTTCGACCGGGGCGAACTCTTAAGATGAGCTTTTTAGGTGATTTTTGTGCAAGTTAGAGAATATTTTTTACACCTCAGTCCTTGAGTTATTGATCTAATTGATCTGTAAAATGATCCATTTTCCACCAGCCTACGACTTGCCCAAGTCCCATAATTTACAAATTACAACTGAATATTAAAATAACTGCGAAATTATAACTTGCCAGTGCATCGTTGCAGCGATGGCTGCAGATTATTGCTATAAAATGTATTCAAAACTTTTATTGGGAAAGGTTCTAGAGAATAAATCCTCAGTTGACTTTCTAGGCAAAGGTTAACTTGTCAAAGGCTGTCAACTTGCAATAGATTTTGAGCCTTCTATGTTTAATTTTAATCAAAACGTATACTATTTCCATTTCACACCACGATGATAGCTTTAAAACCATCCCTCAGCTCGATCTATTTGTTGCACCATACCATTTAGGTAATAATTGAGCTGTTATCATTTTTAAACAAATATAAATATTGTATTGATCGATATACAATCATACACAAATCATTGTTTCCATGGTGAAGTAAATAAATAATGAGTGTGCAGATGAGTCACTGCTCACACAGTGAAAAAGCTGGTTGCTCGCTAGGAAAATTCAGTTTTCTTTAAAAGCTACTATTTTTCCCGACAACACCTAAGCTTTAAAATGAGTGTTTTTCGAAATCGGTTCAGTCACTTCCTTGTAATTTCAGTTACCGGAAATCAAATTATCAAACTATTATACAAGACTATCTGAAGTACCTGGAATTGCCTGGGGTAACCTCACAATGAACTTGCGTTTTTACCTTGCTTTAAACAGACAGAAAAAGAATATTTTCATATCAGTTCTTCCAACCGAGTTTTTAATTACCTTAAAAAATATCTAACCAGAATTTTAAAATTACAGCTTCGAAGTGCACAAGGACTATTAATTTTAAAATTTCAGCTCTCTGCGTCTAGTAGATATCATGCAGTGCTTATGAAAAAATACAAACTCTTCATTTTTATTAAAAGATATACAGAAAATATGAGGTAGGGTTCAATAAGGCCCACTGATTAACAAACTGCTTCCTTTACTATCACTCACCCGCCTCGGTGGCGTAGTTGGCTAACGCGTTAGTCGTGTTGAGCTCGACCGTTGAGGACGGGGAGATCAACGTTCGAATCTCGGTCGGGTGAACTGGGGGTTGTTTTTCCTAAATGGTTGTCCACTCTCCCTCCACGCAAATGCGGGTTCACTTCCTCTAATTCAACCTTCCCAATTCCTAATCCATTAAGAGTAATTAGTAATTAAAGCGTATAACCCGAACGGGTAGTAAGACGTGGTGCTAAATACTATCACTCATTTAGCGAGTTTTCTCCATTCAATCAAACGACAATTATCTGCTAAGATCCCAGACACAGGAAGAACTGGCACAACTAGGACTGACATTACAGACTCTTTGGCTTGGGAGCTATGGCTTTGAATCCGGTCGGATCCACTTATCCTTTGTTCGATTTTGCTCTCTTCCCTGCAGACAAATGACGGCTTATTCTTCCCGTTCTCATTGTTTGGAAGTGTGGTTTTTTTTAAGGCATTTAGCACACACTTTTTGAACCGACTGATTATATCAGCACAAGACTTAAAAACTAACTTAAATATATAATAGTCACAACACCCGGCCGTTATAGCCTCGCTATTGAATGGGGGGAAACCACAGTTCACCAATGATATATTTTTGGTCATGCCAGGAATCAAACCCGGGACTCTTATCTCAGTAAGTAGACACCCTACCGACTGATATATGGTGTCAGACCGGACGGGTGGTAAGCTGCGTAGTATTAATAAGCGCGTGACAAAAGCTTAAACGTTGTGTCTCACGCATCTCGGGGTTTTGTGGGAGTCTTACCACACGTCCAGCTTTTGCGCACATCAACACTGATGAGTTAAAGCTGAGAAAGGTATAAGTTAAAGGAAATGTACCCTCTTTCGTATGGAGAGAGATCGAGAGAGAGAGAGCGGAAAAATATTCATTAAAATTCACCTCCAATACAACCTAGCCGGGATTTGATCCCCAACCTGCCCTGTCCCCGGTGAATCAGACTAAATGAGCTTGACGTTAAGACCACGTGCCCACCGGCTCGGCTCTCACATCGATATAAAAATAATCTTACGGCGGATAGCTGAGGGAAAACAAATGCTTGTATTAATTCAAATTCCCCGTCCTATTTTCATAGTAAGGACCTTATCTGACAGCTAGAACGGTTTACTAGATCTAATATTCGCGTGTTCATATGCCATTCGTGTATCTGAAGCTGTCAATTTTGATAGATATTATCAATACCAATACGATAATAATAATAATAATAATACAGTGTTTTTAACGTTGACCTAATATAAAGATGTTTGTATACCCTAAAATAGCCTTTCTATGATCACCAGAGTGTATTTCAACAATACATTTGCCCCTATTACAAGGGTGACTGTCCTCTTTCTGATAGAAAGCAGATAGATGGATGTTTGGCACACATTTGTGGAAATATAACAGTTTCCGTGTATTTGAGTCAGATTGAGGACATTAGACTCGGTCGCCGACAACAATTCACTTTCACTCGTTTCGTCTATTTTACAAAGATTCTTGAGAACAGTTTGAAGAAATCAGTGGAGAAACCCCGTAGTCCGTAAGATGGGATCTACTTCACAGTAACAGATTGCTCTGTCCACAAAGTTCTGATCAGTAATGTCTATAGTCCGTAAGATGAGATCTACTTCACAGTAACAGATTGCTCTGTCCACAAAGCTCTGAGCCATAATGTCTATAGTCCGTAAGATGAGATCTACTTCACAGTAACAGAGTGCTCTGTCCACAAAGTTCTGATCAGTAATGTCTCTAGTCCGTAAGATGAGATCTACTTCACAGTAACAAATTGCTTTGTCCACAAAGCTCTGAGACATAATGTCTATAGTCCGTGAGATGAGATCTACTCCACAGTAACAGATTGCTTTGTCCACAAAGTTCTGATCAGTAAGTCCGTGGTCCGTAGCACTTCGTAGACCTAGGATTAACTTTAACTTTTTTAAGGCTGTTACGAATGTCTACTTAGAGCCATTCACAGGTGCACAAACAAATGCGCATCGATGTGCAAACATAAATAAACCATCACCATTTTCTAAACTTATCGTATGTTTGTTTATATCACGTTAATAAATTGTTTTTAACATTACTAAGAACGTTTTCCCACATTTGTCTGGAGAGAGAAAGAGAGTGGGAAACAAGGTAGTAGCCAGTTAACCTTTCAGGGGAGTTTTGGGGGCCATGGTTGCTTGCTAAATTCTCAAAGACTTATCCGCTTTCGCAACTCTCCTCACATTCACTAAAACGTCTTATTTCCTTTGTCAATATTTTGTCATAAACAATGTTTTTTTAATGTACTTTAGAATATCTTTCTTTATATTCTCTAATTTTCTTGTTAAAACGGTAAATGAGGCAGTATTAATTTTTATTGTCAACTTTTGAGGGGTTGGGGGGAAAGTTGAAATTCCAAAAACCTCAGCCAGCTACAACTCTTTAGTAGGAAACCATTTAGAAAAAAAATTCACTCTAAGATTTTAAGCCACACATTAACACCATTGTTGCAAATAAAAGGTTTCAAATTTTTTGTAAAAAATATAGATAGGCATATATATATATTTTGGTCATATTGCTTTTATTATTATTGCACTTTTCCTTCACTGATTCTTTAATGGTACTAAACATGTCCGTTTTGAGCAGATTATTAATGGTATAGGGTGGCATTACCCTAAGGCTGGTTTCCCACCAGTGAGTCCCGAGTTGAGTCGAGTCTGACTCACCAATTGAGACAAGTACATATTGTATTTGATAGCACGATGGAGGACCAATACCTTCCACACCGGCGAGTCGAGTCGCCCCGAGTCAAAAGAGTCCATGATGCGGCAGATAACAGATTTCGTCAGTCCAGCCAAGTCAAGTGTATTATTTCCACGTGCTTTTCAAGGCTAACAGCATGGACACTGGATGCCTCATTGTTCTCGTTTAAGAGAATCATTCAATTTATAACCCTTCCCGAGCATCGGAATAGAAATACAATTTCCTCTATTTGGAAACAAATGTAAAAAAAACTACCAAAGGTGCATCGTTTCATGTGGGTAAATCCACATTAGACGTCTTTTTAGGCGTCTACGCCAGCGCCTTCATATAATTGTATTTATAGAAACCTCTAGGACTGCATCAATCTTGCACGAGCTCTTTGATCAAACTAGTGGACTCAATGACTCGACTCACTAGTGTGAAGGGCTTGACTCTAGAGTTAGATTGGACTCGACTCGGGACTCCTTGGTGTGCAACCAGTTAGTCTAATAGTTAGGGTGAGGGTAGCTTCTCCGTGCAAGCTCGTTCGAATCCAATCGAATAGTAATTAATTCGCTTTGAACTATGATAAAGTGAACTAGCTCAGTTGAAAGAGTAGTTCAATTTGAATTATTAGTTCGCGAACTACACAGAGATGAGCAGAGACGTCATGAGTGATGGATTATTTAGGACTTTTAAGCCACGCTTGGCCTATTTTAATCAATGTACATATAATTATAGGGAAAGGTGGAAAGTAGGATCCTCTCCTCCACTTCCTTAAAATACTGCTAATTCGTTTCATGGGAAGAGTATTACACTTCCACACATTCTTGCTGCTGCTATTGAAAATAATTAGGTTTGTTATTTATGAACAAGTGAGACAAAAAATATTTTTATAAAAAACAAAGTCTTTTGGCATTTTAAAAAACAAACTAAATGTAAATATTAAAATACTGAATATATTAGATCGATCATCAACTGCCTTCGTGGCGCAATCGGCTAGCGCGTTCGGCTGTTAACCGAAAGGTTGGTGGTTCGAGTCCACCCGGGGGCGTATTTTTTTTTGTTGATTTGTATCCAGAGTCTAATATTGTTTTGTTCATTATTTGATTATTTAAATACTTTTGCGCACTAAACAATTTTTTTTCTACATACATTGAATGAATACAATTAATAAAAAAAA
>CABFVX010004684.1:10498-61569 GCA_902151425.1 Timema shepardi
GGGGGGGTGTCAAAACAATGCTTTCGTAAGAAAAAGAAAGACGGGCAAAATTGAAGGATGGTGCATCGCAAGCCGCTTGAACTTCGGACAGCAATGAAGATGCTGAGTGGCTAAACGAGGAAGAAGCCTATATGAGTAATTCAAAGCTTGAGTGACCTTGCTAACCCCCCTCCCCCTCCAAATTGAAACACAATAATTTAAAGTGTTGAAACGGGGATTCAAGGACCTTGGTCATCGGATTAAATGGAGTTTAGGGTGTTTATTCTTATAAATATAATAAATACAACTTCATTTAAAAGTAAATTAAAATTTTAAACTTTCATAATGCTATAACTTGTTTTGATTTTACCTGTTCAATAAATTTAAATTCTTTGTATACCAGTGTCAAATTGTCAATTATTTCATAATATTAATTTACAACTCTATTTTAATAATAACCAGCAATTTGTAAATTGGATGAATTAATATTTTTTTTATCATCGTGTCTTATTACCTGTTTAGGCTATAAGCAAAATTGCATGAAAAAAGAATGGTTATTTCTGTGAACAAATTAAAAAAGTTGACAAATCTTACGTAAGTAAGAGGGGGGGGGGGGAGTCAGGCATTTGATTATTTTTGCTTATAAGGGGGAGAGGGGTTAAAAGTGGCCAAAAATTTGCTTATGTAATACTTGAACGCCCCCTATGTAAATTGTCTATCTAGCTTTTTTTACCATCACATCTTACAACCCATTCGGGTTGTATGCCAATGGACCCGCCTCGGTGGCGTAGTTGGCTAACGCGCTAGTCGTGTTGAGCTTGACTGCTGAGGACGGGGAGATTGAGGTTCGAATCTCGGTCGGGTGGTTCCTAAATTGTTTTCCACTCTCCCTCCACGCAAATGCGGGTTCAATTCTTTTAATTCAACCTTCCCAATTCCTAATCCATTAGAGTAATTAGTACTTAAAGCGTATAACCCGAACGGGTAGTAAGACGTGGTGCTAAATATTATTATTATACTCCAATGTACTAATTACACTAATGGCTTAGGGAAAAGTAAGGTTTAATTGAGAGAAAATGCATCCGCATCTTCGTGGAAGGAGAGTGAGACACCACATAGGAAAAAATCACCCTCAATAGACCCGACCGGGATTCAAACCCCGATATCCCCGCCTTGAGCACGCCAGTCGTAGGCCTATTCTACACTAGCGGTTAAAACGCTAGCAGCCGCGCCTTTGGATGAAACACTTGTTATCAAGTTAGAAAATAAGTTTTCGTCTAGACCAGCGTTTTGACCGCTAACTCTGGAGGCGTTAAAACCGCTTAGCGGTAGAAACGCGAATCAAACTAAACCAGACTTTAAAACAGGCAGTTGCGCCTCAATGTCACAAGTCTTTCAGCAGCAAGATGGCATCACGTTTTGCAATATTTTCATTCACTAAACCAAGTAGTTTATCAATCGAAACCACAGACATTCTGTAGCACATAAAATAATTTCTCTGAGTACATTCTGTGATTCATAAACATAATATGAAACTGTCCTGTTGAGAGACGGTTCTATAATGTGAGGTGAGTCCACCAACGTCTCTTTTGACGAGTTTTTGTTGTTGTTGTTGTTGCGAGTTTCCTCCAACAAAATAAGTTCCACAATACAGCCGGCCTGTACAATGTCCATTTTTAAGCCATTCTGCACAAGTGGAAGCAACAACCACGGCTAGTGTAGAATCAGTAGCGTTTTGACAGTCAGGTGTAGATTCAAGAGTTTGGGGGCGTAAGCTAGCGGCAAAACCACCGCGTTTTAACAGCTAGTGTAGAATCGGCCTAACACGATATCGACGCGTTATACCACGTGTTTACCGAAGCGGATCCTAGTTCATACATTTATTTGGTTAAGTTATTTGGTTAGATGAGACAAACTAG
Organism: Timema shepardi; assembly: GCA_902151425.1. Classification (NCBI taxonomy): domain Eukaryota; kingdom Metazoa; phylum Arthropoda; class Insecta; order Phasmatodea; family Timematidae; genus Timema; species Timema shepardi. The sequence continues at coordinate 12,397 of CABFVX010004684.1, forward strand.
CATAAACTTCGCTAAATATCTAAATAAAGACAATAAATAACGTGAAACTTGTAATTCACACTCGTTGTCTTATTATTCTTAATTTTTAAATGAGTACCGAGCTCAACATGTTCAGTACATGCTCTTTTTTTTTCGTTTTTACAAAAATTGAAGAGTACAGTGGTGAAAAGTCGGAGTGGGGGATAGAGTCAAACACATATTTTTAAGAAAAACAATTTATTTTAAAATTAAATTTGACAGATTCCTCTTTTAGTCATAGGACATTATAAAGGTATCATTATTGTCTAGAAAATGGCAGCTATAGATAGCTAATTATTAGCTAGAACGGGACTTTAGCCCTTTGTCTTTTGTACTTTTTTGTATTATAATACAAAGTCAGTTGCAAATGATTTTTTCTTATAACAAAATTAATCACGTTCCTTACTAATATTTAAATTGTTTTTAAAAATGTAAATGCTTACCAAGCAAAGAAATATAACACCATTTATTAATAATAAAATTAAGTTAAAATTCATCAACTGATTCGATGATCAAATCAATAGTTCTCCTTACTAAAATTTAAAATGTCTTTACAAAAACTGATTTGTCAAAGCTTTTTTTTTCAGGTGGCTAGTGAGCTGTTTCGTTGGGCTCTCTTTGGGTAGCACCTCTGAATATTGGATGTTGCATACCCCTGGAGGTGGACCTTTGGAATCACTCTGTCCTTGCCTGCCTTCCAAAATTTGCCCCAGGATATTCGGAAAGACCAGAGAAGACATCCTTCTTTTCGGACATCTTCCTATCTGCATGGACAGTCGTGATGTGCGCTGCTGCGGCGCTTCCATAGACGTTGAAAACCAGGAGCCCATGGCAAGCGCTTTCCAAGATAACTATATGCAGGACAAAGACATCGGAGAGATGAAGAATGAAACGCTGCTTAAAACAATTGACGTAAAGGATTATTTAACAGAAAGTGGTGCTGTAGCCTTTGACATCGACGCGAAACAACGCTTTATGGGAACCCAAGACAATGAGTCAACACTGAACGACATCCCACATCGAACGAATAATGTAAACAATCACAATAATAAAACTTTAGAAAAATCATATTCCCTGGAAAAGACAGATTTAAGTTTTTCAATGGAATTAGATAATACATCCAAAGAATTCAATATAACCCATTCATCCATAAAACCCCATTTAACGATCAACAACAATTATTTTTCAAATAATGTAAGTAATTCCACTAAAGAAATATTAGGTTCCTCTAAAACACAGAATAGCGTGTCATACTCTAAAGATGTGAAACAAAACAACACACAAAAGAAGTCTGAAAAACTAGAAGTAACATTGATGCCTTCATTAATTATTTCGCCATTAGATTCTATTACAAGTTTTATCGGTAAAACTATGGATAAACAGATTTCAGAATTTGGTAATAGAATAAGACCATTAAAACATAACTGCTCTATTTCACGTGATAGCATAAAAACGCTTACGTCTGCTAACATAACAGAGCAAGATTACTCCAATAACACAAATATGCCATTATATAGTAATTCGGAACCAAACCAAACTATGTATGAGATTAATATTTCTGGAGAAGAAATCAATAGCTACAATCCCAAATATATTTCAAGTAATAAGTTTGTCATGGACGCATTTAGCTCACAGACAGAAAATTTTACCAATACCAAAAGCAAGCGGTATGAAAATAAATATTTAATTGATGAAGAAGGCAATTTTACTTCCCCAGAACTTAAACAAATGCACAACAACACAAATTTATTATCAGCGAGCGTAGTTTGTCAACAAAATAGAAATATTATGAATATGAAATGTAATGGCACTGAAAATAACGAGGGAAAAGAAAACACATTTGTTATCAAGGTATTTCCAGAAAAAATGCCAGAAACCACAGAGAAACGTGGATGGGAGTTAAAGTCTGCAAACACCCACTTTGAAAAGGTTGTCTTAGTTTTCCCAGTTAATTCAAATAATGACGATAAAGTTGAGGCTTCAACAGAAACAACCGCAGACATTGTTAGTAATAACATGAAGTATAATGTATGGGGAATTAACACTACGTCACTTGAGATTGATCAAAACAAAAGAAATAAAAATATAAGTAATGAATCGAACATGAAGCATAAAAATGAAGAAATTGTTGTAAAAACTGGTAGCATGTTAGCTCCTGAAGTTGTGGACAATATTAAAGAAGTGGAAATAGAAACAAAACCGGAACTATCTTCCAGTCAGTTTTCATCCAATAGGTTTCGTCCTGCACGTCCAAGACATAATCTGATGAGAAAAAAAGTCTATGTATCTAGAACGAAGGGAACTGATGGAGGATTCACAAATAACGTAATGTCAAATAAAACAATAAACGATACTTGGTCCCACTCAACAACAAATCGAGAGAACAACAAACATTTTGAAAACTATACTGTAGAAAAGGAAGTAGAAGATCCACAGTTGACGTTGAGCAGTGAAAATATGGAAAGAGTTGTAACAGCTGATTCACTTATGACTATAAATAAACTTTACAACTCAAAGAAAAATACAACTCATTTTAAAGGGTTGAACCAGCCAAGTTTAATGGCAAGGTCTTATAAAACATCACATCGTAACCACAATTTAAAAAACTTTACAACAATAAGGCATCCTGAATCGTATTTAAGAGCAACAAATATTACAAATAAAACTTTGCAGATGATGGAACAATTCACAATATCGACACTGGCACCGGCGATTTCTTTTTCTAAAGGGTTGCCTAGTACTATTCAAAACTCTTACATAGACATGAGCAACAACACAAATGCTCTAACTGAGAACAAACTCACGCATGAAATGAAAATAGCATTTGTAAACACAGATTCTTATAATCGAACAACATCGCCTTCAAAAGGTAATTACACTTCAAGAGTGTCAAGTCCACAAGAAGAGAGCTTGATGCCAGATGTGGTAGTTCCGATAAGGCGACCCCCTCGTGTCCTTCCAAATGCACCAGCAATTAGAAATAGCCCCACCACAAGAACTCGTTTCGCTCATGTCAATGCCAACCAATCAAAATTTTCACACCAAAAATTTAGGCCTGTAATTCGTATGCACCCCCAAAAAGATAGATCTTCATACCTTTATAGTGAGGGTGAACCATCACAAACGAGCCGATCTCATTTATTTGGCCGGAGAAACTTAACTTTTATTAAGTGCAGTGAAATACACAATAATTGTCAAAATAAAACATTACAAGAGAGATTATTTAGCGACAAAGCCCCCCTCCAAACACAAGTTATTAAAAATAAGTCAATGGAGCCTGGAGACAGAATAAGCAAACCTAGACAACTAATCATCCATAGAGGATTGAGGCGACCTCTTAACTCTACAACCAACAAATATATAAATGTTTCATCTAAAGATATGGAAACATCAGCCAGTATGAAGCAAGTTAACACAATATATGATCCAGACTACTCGTTAGCAGATGATGACTCTTCTGAGTTAGCAAATAAGCTAGTAAGAATTGAATTAGAAAAACAAAACATTGAGTTATTGAAACTTTCGCCTAAGATGAGATTAGATATGAATGGTAGAGTTAAGGACATGGGTCATGAAGATACAAAGAACCGTGATACAAGCGATAGTTTCTCCTCATTGGCTAAGTTTGAAGACTTGTTTGCTCCAGATTTTAGTGTTAGCTCGTTAGCTGTTGTTGGTCCTATACCAAGAGGATTTTTAGAGCCGAGTACTAAAAGTACACCAAATCTAGAATCGCCTACTTTACAGGAACATCATGCTTTTACTTTGGACCAAAGAGATTTTAAAAATAATATTCTCGTAAATCCTTTATTTTATCTTCCTTATGAAAATACTCCCGTTGAATTCAAAATGGATGGCTCAACTCCTTTAGTAGAAAAAAACCCAGAACGCACAAATATTTGTGAAAATAAGAATAATACTAGTTCATGTGATGATTATAAAACAATTTATAAAACTAACCCTTTACATTATTTGCCATACCAAAACTCTCCTCAAGACTTCCACATTGAAGAACAAAAACCTATTGTTCCTGAGAAATTAATGACAGAAACCATGTTTAGTACACCTAATAGAGGAACACTATCTAGCGACGATTCAAATAACAGTTCCTTGAAGCTCAACCATGAAAATAGTAGCAAGCAGAATTTTTCTCCAGTCATTCAAACACTATTTACCCCTATACCAATGCAACAAACTGTATTAAAAACTACACCCCACTCCCCTAAATCCATGCATGAAAACATTTATTTTGAAAACTTGGGTGATGCACAGTTTGAACTGCCGCGTCCAAAAGCTAGTTATCAGTTTCAAACATTAACGCCCTTAATAGAAGTCAAGCCTATGGCCCTCGCATCAAACGGAGCTGTGCCAAATATGCCCGGACATTTTAGAAAACAATTAGAACAATACTATCAACGTCTGCAACAGTACAACAGATTCAACCAACAGCATCACACATTATTTAAAAAAAATTATCAGCAGTAGAAAGTTCTTAATGTGAAAGATTATTATGTCCCTAGATTCCAAAGCTATAGATGTATCTTGATAGCATACAGCGGTTATTTTATGAACTACATATCCACACTTTTCTTGCTGTACACCTTAAATATTTTATTTTGGATTTCTTTACTTTCTAACAGAGTGCAGTAGTAGTAAAAATATTAAATATGTATTTACTAGTCTTAATTTAGATTTAAAAAAAATTTAATTGGTTACTTTACAAACTATAATAATTAATTACTATAAGTGTGTTATAATTATTATAAAATAAAGATAGGTTTCACATTAAATTCATTTTGGGTTGTAATCAGTTTAATAAACTATTATTTTTCCACAATAGATACATTTGTTATTATTATATATTTAAATCAACTTTAATCTTCCCTAACCATATGAGAATTCGTAGTACGACTTTAATTTTTATATCAGGAATATATGTTATTCCTTAATGCTCGTATCTTAAATTTAAGAAAATTAAATGTTAGCTGCAATTAATACTAAACAACATTTTTAGCATATTATTTTACAAAGACGAAAGTGTGTACTGTGTATTATATAAAGATAGTGTATTGAAACAGATCAAGACTCAGGTATAATAAACCTACAAAATCCACAGTCCACACCAATATTGAATATACCATTAACGTCATCCCTCTACGTTAATAAACAAATGTATTGTAAACAAAAACTGTAATAAATTTCTAATGATCTTTAAAAAAATTATGTAAATGCTGTGCACTGAGTGTCGTAAGCAATGACATCGTCAATTTCCTCCAAGTGGCATAACCTTTCAATTTATAAAATAGATCGAATGTTTCTTGTTTCACAACAATTATTTTACTTGCATAGTTGTAGTAGTGTTTTATTTTCACAAATTTTATTCCCAAAAATAATTGACCGGGTAGTTGTTAAATTTCCCCGTTTCTACAGACTATAAACATCCACAGAAATATAAGGCGAGTATTCGCGATTGACTTGGTTACGCCTTGGTATCGAGGATTTATGACCAGGTAGTTCTAACCAAAGTGAAGCGCGAAAAAGATTTTGAGATGTTTTTATTAAACAAAAAACTAGGTGGAGTGGGGCTAGAGTAGATCTAACAGCTGGTAGGTATTACATATACTGCAAATTGACGTAAATTAGGAAAATGAGCGATTTAATTTTATTCTTATATAGATTTGTGCTTATTTTGACTTGTACTAATATTACACAATATATCTAGCTAAACATATATTCTCAAAAATAAACATGAAGTACGTATGTAATATTAAGTAGGTCTATATCACATAGTTTTCTTTTTCTTTTATCCATAACTCAACGGTTTTTAAGTACCTACTTACTGTAATATATTTCTAGCTAGTAATTATTGTCCATTTTAATGTATAAAACCTAAAATCCATTTACTACGAAGTTATGCTCGTTTAAATCCTACATAAGAAGTGATGTTCGTTTTGAAATTGGCGCACAAATTCTCAGCGCATTGATCGTAATCATACTGTTTAGTCTGTTCTATGTGACCAAACAACTTTTTTTTTTAATCCTAGAATTTAAAGTTTTTAAATTTCAGTTGCAATACTTCAGTCGATTAGCTTAGGTCGACTCAATAAATTGTGCCTGAATCGATAGTGTCATACTTTCATTTATTACCAAAAGATAGCAGCATAACAAAAATATTTTATTATATATTATTTTAATATAATTTAGTTATATTCAAGTAATATAATATATATTTTATTCAAAGAAGAAAATATATATTTTTGTATATATTAAAATTGTTTTATAAAACATAACATACATTGTTTTGACGCTATTAAAAATATAAATTTATTAAATTCTTACTATATTTCCATGATAGATTATAATTTAAAAAATATTTAATTAAAATAGACCCTTAAAAAAAGTTGCTCGACACTAGATTGTCGAGTGGTTTGAATCCCTACTTTTTAGAGAAGAGTTAATTAGTTACTCTTCTAAATAATGTTATACCTTCAAAATGCAATTAGCCTGCCTTAAGATTTCCGTTAATATCATTACGATTTAAATGTGTGTGACCTTACATACAATGTACACTTTGCTCCTATTTCTTTTTTTCTCTCCAATTTGTAAACTAATTATAATGTTTTACTTGAAGAGAAGAATCAGTGGTGGAAGAACATATTTATGATAGGGGAAGGAGGAAGTTAGTAAAATTATGTACTTTTTAAAAGGTTTTTTGCCCTTCAACTCAAAAGGGGGATTGGGGATCCAGAAGCTTCCAAAAATCTTTCAGAAATTGAGTTCAGTACACCTTATTTGATTGAATTAATTGTTCTAGAACCAGTGATTGAACTAAAACTAAACACACTTATTTGCATCTGTCTTGAGGAAACCTCACACCTTTTTGTGGGAGGGTATTTCTCAAAACTTGGAAATCACTAGCTTAGTGGAAGTGTAAGCATTCTATAACTACTAAAACTCCATGGAGCAAATGAGGTTTTTACGAAATACTTCCAAACTATTGACTTGTTGGCTAACACTTCACCATAAATATAATACTGGATAAAAACGTGATGTGATCATTTACAGAACCTAGACTTTTAGACTTAAAAAGAGCAGAGCAGTGGATAGTCAATAAAAACATTTCCTAAAGCCAACAAAATTAAATTTCTCTGAATCGATTCAAAGTTTTGATTTCTTTCGATCTTTTTGGAATCTCTAGAAAAAGAATCGATTCGGATCGAACAGCCCTAGTATTAGGCCGGGGGGAGGATCAAATATCAAAGGGGTCAAAAATTTTTTTTTATGAATACTTGAATAGGTATGATAATTATAATAATTATATATATATTATAATTAATTGTTTAACAATACAGTAACCTAATATATGATATACCTATGATGACACATACAATATTATTGAGATGTTTCAAAGGAAATAAAAGTTACTTAAGATTTGTAATTTATTGGGATGATAAAATGAAAGCAAAAAAAATAAATCACCCAATTATATATTTAACATACATCAAATATTATCTGACAATTTTAACTCAAGAGTTTAAGGAAAATAATGATTTCAAATTATATTTTAATTTTACAAATGCAAATTGTTTACACTTCACCAAATTATCCACAATTTCATTTGTACCGGTACTTATGCTGAGGTCCCGATGAATGTTTAAGGGCTGCGAGGCCATTCAATCAATTTTTGGACATGCTATTCTGAAGGTAAGTTTTTATTCTTATAATTGTCTAAGTGTTGAAAATGAATGTTCTTGTCACTAGAGATCATCACTGTCACGTCACCTAGTGTAAATTTATCTCTCGATGGGAGAAGTTTGAATCACTTCCCCCCCTCCCTCCCTTAACGCCCCCCCCCTCCCCATGTATTAAGTGCAACTATCACACTTGAAAGATATTACCAATACCACTAAAATAACAGAGATAACTAAAATGTTTTCACTGTTGACATTAAGGAAGTACGTTTGTAATTTCTTAGAGGCTCTTCCTATGAAAAGTGATAGCTTTGCTGAACTATTTCAGTTTCAATTTAAACTTAGTTTCCGAACTACTCATTTCTAGATGGGAGCACAGACTTAGGAATCAAAAACAAGTTGTTTTAGTTTGCAAGACCACTGCTTGTAGTTCAGTAGTTCACTTTTAATTCAGTCATTCATTAGTTTACACCTTGTTTTGCCAGCTAGAGCTGTGGCAAGGATAGGACTTATTTACACTAGACAAGGAGTGATCACATGTCCCGAATTTCAGGGCCAGTCACAGTTTTTGGTACATTGTACTAGATTTTATAAACCATTCCTGTTTTCAAGATTTTTTTATTTTTTTCAATTGGCATGCATGCAATTGCGTCTGTGCCGTGTCACCTGGGAATTATTTATCAGAAAGTTCAATTTTATTAATTTCTATGAGGATTTTATAAAGGAAATTTTGAAAATGAAAATAATTATAAATGAATATTATATTCAATTAATTTTTAAATTCTTAAATATATTTACATTTTTTGTATTTGAAACTTGATATGTCAAAAAATAATCTATTGCTATTTATATATGATTATAAATTAAACAAACAAAAGAACACATGTTAAAATTATTCTTCTGTTGAATTTTTTTTTTTTGTATAAGATTGGTGTGAGAAAGAAATCGTCAGCCTAGACTAGAACTGTTTTTGATTACTCCCACTGTCTACTCACTAACCAGATACAAATATGTATTTAAGTATGGTACTTGGTAAAATTATATCTATACTACTTACTTAAATATATTTTTTTTACAGATTTAATAAAAAAAAGCCTCCATGGCGTCAGCCCGGCCACAATTGAGTCATACAAACCTAATAGCCAACGTTTGTTGGCAAAAGTAGTGCCAACTTCTGTAGATAAAGGGTGTCATGTGGTCAGCACAACAAAACTTTCAGCCATTAACCTCAGTTTTAAAGAACAGGAATGCTACCTACTTTTTCATTAAAGTAGCTCCTCATTTGTCCTCAAGAGGCTGATTTGACCTCGTTCCAGACCCACTGATTCCCAGAAAATTTGGAAGCACCGGGGATTGAACCCGAGACCTCTGGATCTTTAGCTAGGAACTCTGACCACTAGACCACAAAGGTGGTGGTAATATATATCTATTGACCAAAAAAGATTTTGGTTATAAAAATACAGACTCTTGTTCCCTTCCAGCCAGTTTTAATTTATTGGCCATAGACTTTACAAACACAAACACATCACTTGAAGTTTGATGTTAATTGAGTTATTAAGATACTGCAAGTGACAAAACTACAGTATTCTGGTGGATAATATGCCATGCTAATATTGAGGTACCCACTTCTATGGCCACATGGTCTCACAATACACTAGACAGCGTATGATGGGAAGATCGGGGTTCAAATCCTGGATAGGTGTACTGAGAGTAGTTTTTCCCAAGTAGTTTTCCACTATACCTCCACATAAATTCAGGCACACTTCCTTTAAATTCAACCGTCCTAATCCATGACACACTAGCGTAATTATTACACATTCATGTAGCCTGAATGTGTAGTAAGATGCAGTGCTAGAAAATAGTTGAGAAGTGTCTCATAGTGCATATTTAACAACATATTCACACGTTTCAAACAAGGTCAAAGTTGGTACGTAGTGTATGGAAATAGCTCAATCCTCGTGAGTATGGTACTTTTTTTTTACCATTATCTTGAAGGTTTTAGCATTGCTTTGTACTCCTGCCTCCAATAATAACCAAAGGCTGAGTGAGTATTGTTATATCTGAAACTGCCAAGGGAGAAAGATTTTGGATGTTCAATTCAGGGGAAATGTGCATTTGTGTGTGTCGGGGGTTGGGAAGAGAAATACCATCTAGTAAAATCAAGCCACAGTAGGTCTACACCCGACCAAGATTCAAACCCTCATCACCTCGTCATCAGTAGTAGCGCTACAGTTTATTGTGAGTGATGCTAAAATTCATTCAACCCCAGAAGTGGGTTCTCAATAGTATTAAATTAGGTTTTGTTTTTGTATAATTAATTGACTAATTAACACCATCAATTCCAATCATATTTTAGAAAAAGCTTGTGCCTATACAGTAATTGCTTGTAATAGAGATTTTTAAAAAACCCTCATATTCTTCTGTTGGAGGATTTAAAGACAAGCCACAGTGAGACCCTTTTGAATTCCTAAATAAATTCTTTGGCATGGCACATTAGGATACTTTTTTGTGTAAAAATAAATTTAAAACATTATTTATTGTTAAACAACTCATTTTCTAAAAAGAAGCTACAATTTGTTTTTATTCAATCATATTATGTCACTGGCAAAATTTCTTCTATGGCTGTTTTAAGTGTGAATGTGGAAAATATCTAATAACATCAGATGTGTGATTTCCTGTAATAGCTGTTGTGCTTGATAACACTTTAAGCATCTAGATTTTCTTACCAAATCACTTGTGATTGGCACATAAAAATTTAGCTACAATGCTGAATGTATTTCCTATAAACTCAAATTGCACTTGACTATTAAAAATGAAAATATATAATAAGGCCTTATTGTACCTAGTAGTTTGAATTATATAATAGTAGTAGTAGTTTGGTAAATATATTTTAAGTCCTTGGCCTGAACACATGTAATTAATTACTTTCTCTATGAACTCTGTATTTTGTCTATGTATCAGTTGTTTTTATGTGAATTATGAATGTTCATTAACAATGGAAAATAAATATAGTACAATTATTATTATCTATTTTTAACTTAGAAGTGTTTTCAAAGTGTCAATTGGTCTATAGCAGTAACTTATATTATAAAAAGAAAGAAACTTTTTGTGGGTATATAAAGTTTTAATTGATCTTATTGTAGGGACTGTCCCATAGTTCCTACCTAGATTTGTAATCCTGTAATTTAGCTTATATTTGTTTTTAAAAATGTGTCATTACAATATCCTTGTTTATTTTATTTTTAAATCACAATACAAATAAAACTTGTTTAAGAAAAAAACATTTAAAACACTTTTTGAGCGACTGGATTTGTAAAGTGTTAGCTATCAATTGAAATGGTGTTTTTGATCTATAATGCCAAATATTAAGAGTCTGAAAATTACTGGTAAATGTTTGGTAAAAATAATATTTTAATTTCTTTCTTATTTGTTAATGAATCCAAAAGCTTAATTAAGCTAACTAAAACGACTATGAATTTAAAAATATATTTTACACATATTTAAAACACGTTATTATGATAAAAAATTCTAACATCTGTTGGGGTATGAAATAAAAACAAAAAGTGGTACAATGGGACTGATTCCAGATAGTTTTGGATCTGTGTGATAATATAGATGAAATATTAAATTGAAATACAATATCTCATATATTCTAACTTTCATTTAAGGTGAGAGTGGTGAAACTGCTTGAAAGTCAGATAATAGCTGTAGCACTAGTATAGGTTTGTGGTTTTCAGGGGAGTAATCTTGCTAGGAATCAGCATTAGAGTGCACAAAGTGTAGTTAAGTAGCTAAGTTTGATGATCAATTAAACGAGCTAGGAGTTAATGTGTTAAAGCCCACATTATCTGATTGGGCACTGAACTTAGGCAGGTAATACAGCTTGAACCAGTAATCTTAAAAGCCCATATCACTCCACAGATAGCACCTAGCTTAAGTAGGTAATACAGCTCAAATAAAACATCTTAAGAGCCAATATTACTCCATGGATAACACCTAGATTAGGCAGGTAATACAGCTTGAACCAGTCATCTTATGAGCCTGTATAATTCAACAGATAACACAACTTAGGCAGGTCTAAAATTCTATCCTACTCATCTCTACTTCATTTGAGTAGTTAGATATGTATAGCTTGAAAGGGTCTTGAGACAACAACAAAAAACTCTTCTCTGCTAAAGAACTCTGCCACTAACATTTAATGAATGACTTTTTTTTATCAATTTAAGTTTAAAATATAAATCAAATAATTAAAAACAAATCTATAAGCCTATACCAATGATATATTATAGGGGCCATGACATTCCAAGGTCGGAGCAACAAACCCATGGATCAGTCGGTAGTAAAGCTGGAGGTGGAACGTCTGCGAGGTCATGTGGTCTGCGAACCGGTGTTGGATCAGGATGCAAAGGAGCGAAGAGGTTGGATCATGCATGAGAGCCGCGGGAACACATACTTCCTATTCTTTGGGCAAGCTGACGTGACCAGCGACACTCAACTGTTTGCAGGGGACGAAGTCACCTTTCAAAGAGCCACTTACAAGCTAGGAGAGCAAGGGGCTGTCGAATTGCGTCTTGTACAAAGAGCATTCACCTGTCTGGGGATTGTGTCCTGTATCAAGGTAGGGGGCTCTAATTGTGGTTTAATGTCACAAAAATCTATTTAAATTGTGGTTATTTAAATTTCAGGAACACAGGTGAGTGCAGCAATATTTTATTTTAGCGTTTTCTCTTACTACTTGTTTGAGTTGTAGTTATATGTACTAATTTAATTTGTGTGTTAGGGATGAGGAAGGTTGGCTTTAGAGAAAGTGTACCCACATTTGCTCACAGGGTGAGTGGAAACCCGTTTAGGAAAAATCACCCTCAGTAGACCAAACGGGTTCAAACTCCAATCTCCCTGTCATTGGCAGTATAGTCCATTGCAAGAGTGAAGCCGTAGACCATTTGCCCATCGAAGCAGTATAAATGTATTAATTTATGAGCGTATAACCCGAACGGGTAGTAAGACGCCGTGCTAAATAATATTATTATTAATTTATGGAAAATTTTTAAATGATAACAGAGAGTTTGTTATATTTTAATAACTATGTGTTTTATTTATTAGCTCAGCCTACTTATCGAATAAATTCAGAAAGTAATAGAAATGAAAATGTATATATTAAGGGGTATTCAAGTTTTACATAAGCACATTTTTGGTATTTATGGACCTCCTCGCCTCTTTGTAAACAAAAATAAGCCCCCAAGATCACCCCGCCACCCCCACCCCCTCTTTCACCCATCTTGGTTATGTTATATTTGCGACTTTTTAATAATTTTTTCACAGGAATAAATTATTATTTCTTATGCAATTTATAAATTGCTGTTAGTTACTAAAGTAGAGGTGTAAATTAATAATAAATAATGTTGTAAACTTAATTTATATTTATTGTGCTAAACAAGTAGAACTAATATATATATATATATATATATATATTAATTTACACTTGATTGAAATTAAAAAAACAACCTCTAGACCACTTTTAAAGTGATCACCAAGGTTCTTTAATCCATCTCTCAGACATTTTTAATCATTATGTGCCTATTTGGTGTGTCTCTCTGCTTTATGCAAGCATTGTTCTGACACCCTTGTCACAAAAATAAGCAAAGATCAAGCCTCCCTACCTCTTTAGGTGTTTACACAATAGTGATAATACTTGAATGTCCCCTTAGGGGTGTAAAGTAGGGTTATCTATAAAACGTTAAAAAGAGAAACTATAATTTCATTAAGTCAATGATTTCCAAGTAGAATGCATTTTAGTTCTACCAATGAGGTGGTGCGAGATAAGGTGGTAACAATGGGTTTTTTCTAAACCCTTTCTCACAAATGCGAATACATTTTCTTTAAATTCTAATATTTATGTACGTGGATAGCCCAGAGTAATAGTAAGATAGAATGGAGATAAATAAATCCAATTTATTCAAACAATTAATAAAGTTTGGAAAGGGAGTCTAAAATCTTTTTTTTTAGATTGTACAACTTTATAAAAATGTACAATCAGAAATAAAAAACCATTAGCCTGTATTTCATGGGCTTTTTTTTTGCCATAAAGAATTTTAATCCTCCCCTCATCAAGCAACTTGGATACAATATTATCAAGCATCTCTCATGATGCAACATGATATTCACTCCAACAGTTGTTTATGTCAGATGACAACCATTATAATAATTAAGGGTGTGCAAAGGTCTATTTATAAATTCGACGCAAAGTTTGAAATTTGTGAAGCAAAGTCAAATTTAAGGTTTTTGTCATTACACAAAACTACTTATAATTTTTAAACTACACAATGAGTACATCTAGGTATATATAAAAAGGCAAAATACCCTATATTCTCTTTTGTGCAGACAAATCTTAAAATATCTCTACTTATGTTTTAGATGTCATTTAATCACTAGTCGGTGTTAAGATACTATTTAATAGCATTTATAAAAATTATTACATGTTGAAATATGTAATATTTAGTGAGACGTTTCAAATCTGTTGGTGTTGTATCGAGGTTTTCTACTGCTTTCGAAATGTTTCAAAGATGCAAAGGGATTTGCGAGTGTCGAAGTTGTAGCAAAAGAGATTAGACCTTCAACTTTGACATTTTGAAGCTTAGCATGCCTCTAATAATAACAATCACAATAATAATAATAATAATAATAATTTAAAAGATCCATCTTCAATCAATGCAATTGTACTGGATATTTGGTGCAAACCCACATCACCAATGGGAGATTGTGAATTAACAAGTAGACACACTGTTATTTTTCTAAACAGACAAAGCTGATGAATGTTTGTCTATCTGAAATAGTCACCTTGCTCCATTACAGGACAGTTTGGGTTATATTGAGCGCGCAGATCTTCCAAAGGAGGTTGTGTTTTACTTCTCGGACATGAGGTTGGTGGCAGACTCTCTTAAAGTAGAAGAGGAGGTGGGTTTCACCATCAAGGGGAGGAACGGCAGGGAGAAAGCCACCGGAATCACCAGAGTAGAACCAGGGACTGTCATCATCGAGGATGTGTGCGTGAAAAGCCTGCGTGGCAAGGTGGTGCAGCCCTTGGAACGAGCGCCCCCAGGGACAACGATGGTATGGCATGAGATGGTTGTTAAAACTACTGGAACATTTTTATTGCTATACATATATGTACTAATTATGCTAGTGTGTTAAGGATGAGGAACGTACAATTTAGGGAAAATGTACTTGCATTTGTGTGGAGGAAGGATATATAGATATTTTTTAAGGAAACACCACCCTCAGTACACCTACACGAGATTCAAACTCTGATCTCCCTATAATCGGCAGTCCAGTCTACTGCGAGAGTGACACCTTGAGGCAGGGGTCTCCAAACTGGATGAGTAGGGGAGCTACTTTCAAAACATCAAATTGTTTCTTCAGCTATCCAGTATAACACTTTCTGTATTGTGTATATTTAATTTTTACCACCTCCAGTTGAAAACGATGATTTAGTCGGGTAGAGCATAGAAACGCCTTCCTTCAAAATGCAATATGAACCAAAACAATTGAGACCACATATTACCTGAATATGAGGCAAACCTCTTCAGTGATAATCACTTTTGGAAGTGCAAAATATCTTTCTCGTGTGAGGTACCAGTAGCTCGCAATCAACCTTTTGGCGATTCCTGACTTAGAACATTCAACAATCAAAGCGAGTTAGTAATGACTAATTAAGGTAACTATTTTTTCCAACTGACACTACTCAAGATGACAAAACTGTTGTATGTAAAGCGAGATATTTTATTCCAAACTAGCTAAATGCAATCAAAATTCAGCGCACTCACACAGTTGTGGCCAAACGGACTAACGTGTTAGACTTGCATTGCATTGGATTACTGTTGACAAGAAATTTCAGTGATTTGCCACAAGCTATTTTCTCATACTTTCTTCACTTCACACATATGCGGATAAATTACCTCCCTACACCATACAAATTCTAAACTAACTTAAATATAGAACAGACACAACACACAGCTCCCCCAGACTGTTAATTTATCACTGTGGAAGGGGAAACCCACATTTCATCAATGGTAGATATTATGGTCATTCCGTGAATCAAAACTCGGAACTCTTAGCTCAATAGGCAGACATGTTACTGATTGAGATAAGTGTATCGTAAAAATGTGCTCGACAGTCACAAAAATAGATCAAAATAAAACAATCCAAATTTTGAGCCTCTTTTATGGTTCCAGGAAACTTTTATCCCAGGTAAGATTCGCTATACATCATCGAATGAACGCCACACAGAGGTGATGTTCGGACCCAGAGGTCAGCAGAAATGTTACACCTTGTTTCCTGGGGACTCGGTAGAATTCAGCCTTGCCGTGGATCGTCGCAACCAACAGCAGGTACTTTCTGACTCACACGCACATACACACAGTAAAACCTCGCTAATCTGAGTGTGTATTCTGGTCTTTTAGTCTCCCTATAGAACATTCTGATGCGTGTCTTTTTTCAACCATTTATTGCATGTATCAAAAAATCAATATTTCAGACATGTATTGTATTCCAATCCCCAGGTTCCTAAGTTGTGGTTTGCAACCCCACCAGTGATTGTGAAAAAAAAGATTCTGGGGGTTGCAATAAATTTTGACAAACATGAGTAAATTTAAAATGTATTATATAATTATTGAAATTATAGTAATCTACAACCTTTCATTATATATTTGTTGAATTTATTAGGAAACAATAATATTAAATACTAAGAGAATTACCTGGCTTTGCCCAGGGTGATGTTTTTCTTTGCTTCAAACATACAGAAAAAAAGCTCTTAATTTTATCTCTTCTGATCCAGTTTTTAATATATTTAAAAAATCTAAATAAAAATTCAAAATTCCAGCCTTAAGGTGCACAGGGGGATACTAATTTTAAAATTTCAGTCATCTGCATACTGTAGATATCGCGCAATACTCAAGACAGATAGACAAACTATTAATTTTATAATATAGATATTATTGCATATCCAATACCTTAGTTCAGTCAGTCGTGTATTTGCATACTGAGCTATGGGTCCAAGGTTTGATTCCCAGTATGGCCAGAAAATTTATCATTGGTGAAATTTAGGTTTACCCTTTCTCAATGATGAAATAACGGCTGGGGACTGGATGTTGTGCCTGTCCTAGTCTTAAGTTAAATTATAAGCCATATGAAGCTATGACAGGCCTAGTAGGCGAGTAGTGGTAAATATATGGCTTGAATAAAAAAGTGACCAAAGTCACAAAGGCTGGAAATAGTAATGGGTGTAAAAAAAATTTAATACTTCTACACATATTTTCCAATAAATATGTCAGTATTATTTCTATTTCTCATTTGATCTAAAACAGGCCGGAACCCACTTTAAAGTATAAAAAAACTCAATTAATTTAACCACTAGTTTCCTGGGTCACTTATAGTTTTGTATTATGAAAAGGGGGCATGAATTTTAAAAAATGTTTGAGAATCTGTGGTCTAATTTTTGTTCATATATAAAGTGAAAATGTATAATAAAGGACAAGAAATAATCTAAAAACATGACATTTTTGTTAATAAGATTTAATTATAAATGGATGCTATGATCAAAGGTTTTATATTCTTAAACATATATTCTCTAAAAAATAAATTAATTCTTTTTAAGTAGTTCAACAGTCACATAAATTAGCTCTTTGCTTTTATGTGTCTCATTTTATTTGTTACCAAGCAAGGCCGTAGCCAGCCAATAATTTCAGGGGGGTTTGGTGGACACATCCCCCCATTGTTGGAAGCAAAAAAAAAATTCTAAATGATAAACAGTACTAGACGCTCTCTGAAGTGGGTTTTTTTCATAGTAAAATAACCCCCTAGCTGCTAAGGCTTGGAAAATTTCTAAATATTAAACACTTTTTGAAGTTCTGTGAAGTGCTTTTTTATGGTAAAATAACCTCCAAAATGCCGAAGGCTAGAATTTAAAAAAATATTTAACACCTCTAGAAACTCTCTGAAGTGTTTTTTATGGTAACATAGCCCCCTAATTTACAAAGCACAATAATACATAACTTTAGATTTCAAACATAGTTAACTATGTGAAATACAAACGTACATATGTATGTATGTATGCATGCACAAACACACATTTATGTATGCAAATGTGTATGCACACACACACACATTCATTAGGGTATGTGTGTCAAGCTCGTTTGATAAAAAAAAGGGCCACATTAGAAATTAAAAATACCGAGAGGGTTCACATTTCACCAAAATTCTATATTGCATATCCTCTTTCATACCCTACCCCCACCCCCCCTTTTTAAGATCTACCTCTGTTATTTCCCATAAATATGAAACCTTTTATTTGCATTGAGGATTTGAGTGGTACAATCTTTAAATCTTGTGAAAAAAGCATAGGCTTGTACAATTAAATGTACATGACTAGCAAAGTTTGAGAGAAAGATATAATCTTTAGGTTACAGATATAGCCCCATTAAATATAATATTAGAAAATTTAAAAAAACTGCAACTAGCACGGGAATTCGACCCGGAACCCTTGGCTTAACCTGCCAGTACCCTACCACTGAGATATCCAGGATTTGTCCCATGCTTGCTGACATATTTCACTCATAGTTTAAGGCAGAGTCTGTGATTGACGTGTGGATATTTGGTGCTGCTATATCCATAACCTAAAGGTCATTTTAATCTCCCAAGTTGTGGTAGTCAAGCGTATTCATTCTCCATGTTATTTGCTTTAATGTACATTGATATTTGTACAAACGGCAGTATGAAGCCACTCCCAAGTTGCCAGTGATTGTGGTATCAATGATAGCTCAATAGGTAGCCGATTTCCACTAGTCCATCACAGACTCTGCCTTAAACTACCAGAGAAGAATGGGCTAGATAACTGGGCAAATCTTGGATAGCTTAGTGGTAGAGCATTGGTACTTTAAGCCAAGGGTCCCGGGTTCAATTCCTGTACCTAAGTGTCATTTTTCATAATTTATTAATTTGAATCTTGTGCTGAGATCACTTTCATAATAGATAACAAATGCGTTACTGTGAGCCACGATCTCTCGGGTGTTTTTTTTCCCTTTTAATAAGAGAACACCACTCTTCACATACTCATGTGCTTCTCAATATTGCTCATTTTCTGTGGTGAATAGAAAGTGAAAATTCGGTAAACCAACCTCACCTACTGTATTTCCGCAAATATTGCCCAATTTTCAATTGTCATAATCCCAAATAGTGTATTTCTACAACTTTTATAAAAAGAATAACAAGACCACACTCTATGGCGGTTCATCGCAAGTTACACCGCATTATGGGTTGGGTCACTCGTGGCCCACAAGTTTGACAAGCCTGCACAAGGACGTTGGGTTGAAAAGAGAAGTAAAAAAGAGATTGTATACAGCATTTGAGGAGGTAGAAAGCTAAAGTATTTTCCGTACAACAACAACACAATATTCTCGATGATCCCCACAGAGGGCGGTGAACATCTCCCTGTGTCTGGAAAGTCTCGTAACATCTCACGAGCCAAGGGAGAAGGGTATCGTGACTCTCTTAAAAGGGACGTACGGCTTTATCCGGTGCAAAGATAGAGCTCACAATGTGTACTTCAGTCTGGATGAGATCTTAGAACCAAAGAGAGAAGTATATATCAATGACGAGGTAAGTTTATAAAGTATTCAATATCTAAATATACAAGGAGTATTTAAGGTTAGAATGTAGGGAACACATGTTAAGGTCAGTGTTTTTGCAGTTTCTATATATCAAAATAAATCAAATATTAATCCAGTAGAACCAAAGAGATTAATTTTCTTCACACTGTGATGTCAACAATTATTGAATATTGCAACAATTATTTAATTTCTTCAAGGTATTTAATGTACACTTTCTAAGCCTACTGATTATATCAGCATACAACTTATAAACTAACTTTAATCTAGAACAGAAACAAAATCTAGCCTCCTGTCTTTAATCTATCACTGTGTTTCACCAATGATGTGTTTTTCAGCCATGCCAGGAATCAAATCGTGGACCCTTAACTCAGTAGAGAGACACAATACCGACTGAGCTAATGTTTCAGACTGTAACTGAGTCAATTTGGCAACTTCTATTCTTAATTATAATTTTAAATACTTTTGATAATACTTCTTAATTTCCTTAATCTTCTAGTCAAACTTGTGAGCCACACACAATATCATACTTTCTTTTATCCATAACTTGCACACACCCCTTGTTATCACAATGAAACCCTTTGTGTATGTCTTATATCTCTCAGATCATAGCTGGGGAGAAATCATTTCTACTTTGTCAGCAATATGGCCAAGGGAGGAGTTATTTTTTCATGAACTTAACTCTGATTGGTTGTATTTAGGAATAAACACTCTCTATACACCTGACCAAGATTCAAACCTCAATCTCCTTGTCATCAACTTCCCAGTCTACCACAAAAGTGATGTAGTTTTTAATACTAAACCGTCATTTTCTTTACAGGTGGAGTACACACCAATGGAATCAAACTCTGAATATCGGCACAATGCGCTGCGCGTTCGGCATTTAAATCCAGACAAGCAGTTGAGTACGCATTACGGCTACATTGCTGCCTTCCAGGATGAATATGGCTACATAGAGACGAGTGGACTTCAACAAGAGGTGCACAATGTTTGTTATTTATCCCTTTGAAAATATTTAGTGGAATATTTATTTATTAGATTTTAAAACACTTTGTTTGAAATACACAACATTACAAACTAATGAAGACACAATTCAACCAATATTCCTTAAAACACCAACCATATTTGCAACACAACTTCCCTTCTATCAATATCAGCAAGTTCTAAGGAACTATAATTCTTCAACTTGTTTGCAGGTGAAGTTGATGAATTATAGTAGTTCTCGGGTGACCTGGTGGTCTAGGGGTAAGGTGTCAGACTTCTATACTGTCGACCGGGGTTCAATCCTCGGTCCCGGCACAGATTTATCTGATTACCAAACCCTTCCTTCACCTCTGACAAGACATCTTGTGAATGTGAGGAATGCCAGGTCTTCACCGTGGTTCGGATTCCACGTTAAACTGTAGGTCCTCCATTTCATCTCACAATCACCCTACCATTGCACATTAGTGTAAGTGCGTATAACCCGAACGGGCAGTAAGACGTGGTGCTAATAATAATAATAATAATAATAATAATAATAATAATAATAATAATAATAATGATAATAATAATAATAATAATAATAATAATAATAATAATAATATAGTAGTTCTCATCTGGCTAATGTGTTGAAACACCTGAAAACAAATTGGAAAAACTATAGTTATTCCTACCTGGATGATGTGGTATTTGTTTACAGGTGTTTTACTACATCAGCCAGATGAGAGGAACAATCATTCATAAACTTTTTCCCCGGATTTTTTTTACCACATAAACTAGATAGAGGAACTTTAATTCGTTAATTTGTTTGCAGGTGTTTTACGACATCAGCCAGATGAGAGGAACTATATTTCATCAACTTTTCCCCTGTTTTTTTTACCACATCAACAAAATGGAGGAACTTTAATTCATCAATTTGTTTTCAGGTATTTTACCATATCAGCCAGTTCAGGGGGACTATAATTCATCCGGAAATTGGCTCTGAAGTGGAGTACAAAGTATATAGCAGGTTGGCATCAAAACCAATGATTAATGCAGAAAGTGTACGCCTGCTACCACACGGTTCCATCAAGCAGCCTGCTGTTAAAGATCAGGTGTTCCAAGGAGTTGTCATTCGACCAATCAAACATCTGGCCTCTAAGCAGGTGGGGTTAACATAATAGCGATTTAGATACCCCTTTAACAGAATCTTTCATAAAAACACTGCTAAAGGGCACAACTTGAGAGAACTAAGAATATTTTTTTTATGAACTCTGGTAACTTTTCTAATATTAATTTGCACAAGTTAACCTCACTGGTCTTGGGGTAAAGTGCTCGCCTCAGGACCCGATGCAAACCTGGTTTGCCAGATTTTTCTTGAGCAATAAGAATCCCTATCACAACTTCCTTCAGAGGGGAAGTAAAGCTGTAGATCCCATGTCAATTGAAGCATGTAAAAGAACCACGGAAAGTATGTGAAAATACCTTTCCCAGAAAAATTGGTAGGCCCTTTAGCTTTTCAGTCAAATCAGAAAGTCCATGTTAAATACATCAAATATATAAATAATGTGCACATGATCCATCTTAGTGCTAAAATGGTCTAAGATATGGTGGTCCAACGTTTTTCATTCCAAGGGTCAAATATATATTGTATTTTTGATTGGTAGAAGCTTTTAAATTTACTGCCAAAAATTGTTTATTAATCTCTAAAAATATATGATAAAATATTTACACACACACACTTCCACAAAACAACTTAAAATAATTATAAATATATATTTATACATACTTTTATTAATCGAATGTATAATAAAATTCAACATGACAATTTTATATAAATATTTTTATTTGAATCATTAAAAACTATTGCATACCTGCCACCGCGGGTTTCCATTTAATTTTCCTTTAGGATGCTTTGAGGGCCACATTTCCAGTTGGACCAAAATGGTCTAAGTTGTCACACTCACAATAGAATGGAACTACCAATGAAGGTGATATCGGGTTTCAAATCTTGGTCAAGTGTACTGATGGTGGTTTTTCCTAAATGGTTTTCCACTCTAGATACACTTCCTCTAAATTCAATCTTTCTCATCCTTAACACATTAGCATATTAGTATGTAGATATACTCTAAACAAATAATAATACAAGGTGACAAAAAAAAACCCACCACAACATTCTGAGTATGTTTATCCAGCTATGTTTTTGAGATACATAATTATGTGTCATAACATCTTTATGTGTGGGTTTGTTGGGGGAAACACAGAAACAAGGTGAACGGGTGGTTAAAATGAGATATTTAAGAAATATATGTGGAAAAACTCGTATGTACAGAGTCAGTAATGAATGGGCGCTGAAGGAGTGGAATACAATAGGTCAATGTGAAAGAAGAGTCTTACATTGGTTTGGGTGTGTTTAGAGGAAGAGTGTGGATCGAGTGTTGAAGTAAATATATGATTGTAGTGTGTGGAAGCCATTTAAGATGTGACTAACTGTTGTAGATGAACGTGTGAAAAACAGAAACATTAAGAGTTTTAAGAATAAAAGAGAATGTGTGACTTAGGGTGTGGATGTTGTTGAAGTGAAAGGAGCAGGCCTATGCAAGAATAGGGAAGTGTGGAGAAAGTGAGGTGTTGTTTTTATAGCTTTATTACCTATGTCACATGAAAGTAGCACCACTTCTTTCTGAACAGTTTGTGAGTCATATAACTTAGTACAGTGTTTGCCAAAATGATGCCAGTCGTGTACCCCTTTCGGGATCATGCCCTAGCCAATACACCGCTAACAGCTCTTCATAAATACAAGGAAACAAACACCTGATATCTTGTAAAGTACAAATAATTGTTCTAAATTTTAATAAAATTCCAGTGATAACTGTACAGAGCTATGACAAAGGTAACTAAAAACCTATAAGAGTTTGTGATTTTACATCAATATCTGTGTTAAATTTGTTTATCAAATTTACTATTAAGGGTGTGGGCAAATCTTGGATATGTCTTAAGTCTAAGGTCAAAAATCCTTTGCTTTGACTCCCACATTAACTTTATAGCATCTTTGAAACATTATGAAGGAAGAATAAAACTTAGCTATATTATGAACAGATTTGAAGTAACGCAATAAATATATCAGCAATCGTTTCCAGCCTCCACCTTCCTTTATCCTTTCACCAATCTTCTTCCTTTAAGCGTATAACCCGAACGGGTAGTAAGACGCGGTGCTAAATATTATTATTCTTCCTTTAATCACTTCCTTTATTATCCTCTCACTTGCACACTTTCTGTTATCTGTTCCTCCCATCTCTTTCTTGGTCATTTTTAAGGTCTTTTTCATACTTACTTCATCTTCATCAATCTCTTTGATATTCTCTCCTTCTTCATACTCATTTCATTACATGACCATACCAACTCAAGTCTTGCTTTTTCTACTATCTCATGTACTCCAACATCCTCCCAAAATTCATTCCCATACCTTCCACTTTCCTAGCCTCTCTTCCATTCATTACCCATTTTTTTTTGCTGCAAATGTGACTATGGGTGCAAAGTACGCACTATACAGCCCTTCCTTACACTTCAAGGGCAATTCTCTTCTTCATAGTAGGTCTCTTAAATACCTATAAATCTCCCCCTGTTACCCTCTTATTAGATCTTCATTACTTTCACCCTTCATTTCAATCATGCTTCCAAGATACTTTACTTTCCGTAGCTTTCTCAGCTCTATTTCATCCAACTTTATAACTTACATATAATAATTAAAATAGAAAGTATTTTAACACCAACTAGTTATTAATATATCTCAATAGGGAAAACCTTTTCACTTTATGAGGTTTCCATTTTCTCCTTTTTGTGTTTTTTTTTTGTTTCCTTATTTAGGAAGTTGGGTTGCGCGTTTTACACTCCTCCCTTGAGTTCTGATAGAATGACACCTAGGTTGGGGGATTGGGCGGTGACGATTGATTTTATTTAAGAGGTAACCATTACCTCTTTGTCCATTGGCAGCAATGTAAAGTGTGAACTGTGTTCTTTTTTTCAATATAAAAACCATATTGTGTTCATCCCTTTTATATGTTTCTATCCACCTTGCTTGTACCTTCTTCTAAATATAATGCAACTAGTTATTAAATGACATTTATAACATATGTATAGATATATTCATATGTCACCATAAAACTATATAATGAGTTTTGTTTTTTAATTCTATAAATTTTCTTTTTACTAAGATACAATAAATGGATTGTTTAAAAATGTGAAGCAGTGTTATGTGATAGCAGGAAACACATTAACTCGAACTTTACTTTGAATGTTTGAAGCTTTGCTTTGACTTTGCATTTAAAAAATAACCTTTGTACAACCTTAATACAAAAAAATATATATATGCTTAATAAAACTCAGTGATTTGTCACATATGCCTGGGGGGCACACGTACCACAGTTTGGGAAACAACCGTAACTGTAAATATTGTTCACTAGGAGAAATATTCTGGTCTAATTGAGGAGATTGGAGAGAAGTCTGCGCAGTACGAGTTTGGTATAGCAAGTCTTGAGAACCGCAAGGAAGTTTTGCTGCCTGGGATGAAGGTCATTTTCCAGGTATACAAGAAATGTTTTTCAACAATATTGAGGTCAGTCTTGGTGGTATTGGTGTAAAGTGCTGGCCTCAAGACTCGATGTTTGTGGGTTCAAACCCAGCCAGGGTTGACAAATTTTTTTCTTGGGCAATAAGAATCTGTAGTACAACTTCCTTAGGTGGGAAAGTGATGTCAGTCCCATGTCAATTGTGGCATGTAAAAGAACCCTGGAAGGTATGTGAAAATACCGCACTTATTCTATGGAATTAGGAATTCAAAAGTTCATTGTTGCACTTACAAAAGAATGCCACTTATCCCTATCTTGGAGGACAAACTGTATTGGCTGTCCGCGACTACGTATTCAATATATTCGTGGCTACCCTTCATATCTGAAGGTTGTAACCTCTATCAGCAACCTGAAGATGTGCTGTGAATGATAAGGACCCATAAAACAATATGAAAATATCTTTCCCAGAAAAATTGGTAGGTCCTTTCGCTTTCGCTCATAGAAATTCTCATGAGTTGATATAATCAGTCGGTTCAGAAAGTGCACATTAAATACCTCAAATAAAAAATAAACAAAAAACACTATTGAGTCAGTGGTCAAATTGTCTAAGGCGTCCTTGCAGGGAATTGGGGTTAAATATGGTTTTCCACTCACTCTCACCACACAAATGTGGGTACACTTCCTCTAAATTCCACCTTACTCATCTCTAACCTAGCATAATTAGTATATATTAAACATGTGGCCCATAAGGGTATAAGGTGTAGTCTTAAAAATACAGCAACTAAAAATTAGATGCTCAATGGTAAGTGAAGGTTTATATCTAGCTCTAACTTGAAATAACGTGGTTCCATTTTAGATTAGCACACTTGGAAGATATTCATTCAAATTGTATCAATTTACTCTTCCTAACAATTTTTTTTTAAATCCTACATGTTGCTAGTTGACCAGTATATCATAGCAACATTTTTTTAATACTATTTGAGTGTATATTTAGGTGTTTTTAACATTTCTAAATGTGTTATCCTCAAATTTATTAATTTTTACAGCTAGGAATATTTTGTTGGAGCATTCAGATACATTATTATTATTATTATTAGCACCGCGTCTTACTACCCGTTCGGGTTATACGCACTTACGCTAATGTGTAATGATAAGGTGATTGTGAGATGAAATGGAGGACCTACAGTTTAGCGTGGAATCCGAACCACGGTGGAGGTCTGGCATTCCCCACATTCACAAGATGTCTTGTCAGAGGTGAAGGAAGGGTTCGGTAATCAGATAAATCTATGCCGGGACCGAGGATTGAACCCAAGCCGCCAGCATAGAAGTCTGACACCTTACCCCTAGACCGCATTCGGATACAAAATACTAATTCAATCTAACCATTCAACACTTATTTTTATTTAGACTGTACGGTAGCGGTAGCAAGCTTACCTTGCGCTATTCCACTATGGTATAGCTTACATGATACAAGATAGAAACATAATGTAATCAGTCGAGATAAGACTGATACATTTAAAAATAGATGGAATGTACAGTTCAATTTTCATAGTACAACTATAAAAGTTACTAGATATACTTTCACGTATTAATACATCAAGTCATGTGTCCTACAGCTGTCTCTTTTGATAGATATTATCAATACTTATGAAATAATAATAATAATAATAAAATAAAATATTATTTGGCTGAAAAAAAAAATAGTTTGGTCCCACTATGAAAATTGAACTATAGCTTCTTCTCGAGTGTTTCTTGACTTGCAGGTTGACAAAAAATGTCGGGCAGCTCTCGTGAAGCCATTAACCCCTCGATTTAACGGCACGGTGGAGAGTATCGGAGATTCCTCAGGAATCATTGTCTGTTCCCTTACTGTGCTATGGAGAAGGCTATATTTCCACTGCTATGATGTGAAGGATAGTGTTTCATTGGCTTCCGGGGACAAAGTTGAGTTCCGCCTCAAATGGAACTATAGCACAAGGAAGCCCAGTGCGTGTGCCATAGTCAAGTGTCAAGCAAATTGTGACAATGGTAAAGTAGAATATTTACAGAAGTTACAAAGTAATTAAAGTTCAATACTACATCAAACATGTTTGTTTCACATGATTCCTCTTTCATTCTCTTCATAATTCCCTCCTTAAATATTCTCTCTTCTTCACTTAATAATAAATTACTAATACCAGCTTCAGTGGTCAAAAAGTCTAAGGTGGGGATGAACAAACTTCGTCCCATGTGGCCAAATGCGACATGCCAATGTATTCAATCTGGCAAGCAAGATAAATAATTTAAATGTGTTGCGTTGTGTAGCAGGCTTTTTTAAACACAACTTTTTTATAAAACCATACCAAAATCAACATTCCCAAACAAGATAAATTATGTAGAAAAATATATAGCATTTTTTTCATCCTCATATTCATTCAAACAATAAATGTTTTCAACTATGAAACTTAGGAAAGTGATGTCTTATCTCTTGAGTATCACCTCCTCACGGTTTAACCCAGATTATAAAACAATGCTGGAAGCTCATGTACAGTTCACTCATCTCACACCCCATCATATACATCTTCTGAATGAGCTTATAAACATACCAAGCCACCAAGGTATTTATGATTGTTATACATTCCCAATGTCAGCCTATTACATGTGTTTATCAATTTTTTTTTAATGCAGTAATAAGATATTTTCGGCTGCCAATTTTTTAATTTATTTTTAATTTGGCCCTCCTGTAAGTAAGGTTTCACATCCCTGGTCTAAGGCGCCACTCTCTTAATAAACAGGACTACCAATGATGGGGAGATTGAGATTCAAGTCACAATCATCAATCATGTGTACTGAGGATGGTTTTTACTAAATGGTTTTCCTCTTTCTCCCTCCATACAGATGCAGGTACACTTCCTCTTTATTTAACCTTCCTAACACATTAGCATAATTAGTACATACACAAACAACATGAACGAGTAGTAAGACTTAGTGCTTAAAAAAACTAAAAGTAATGTTAGGAACATGAAAACTGCCATCATATTTACAGATTTTATAACAAAAAATACTTTTTTTTGGGGTCAAAACAAATCAAATATTTCTTCTGTAGATATGTTTAATTTAATTTTGAGCACATGGTAATATTAACAATTCTTGAATACCTGCCATGAGTATTCGACCACAATCTTTAGAGAAAAAGTTCTGGTCAAATTCTGTGTTGCTTACAACAAATATTCAAATCTGTTGAGATAAATGTGTAGAAAATTAAATTAAACGTGTCTACTGAGAAGTATTTTATTTATTTTAACCAAAACTATTTTTTATGTCATAAATACTGCAAAAATACGGATCTTAGCTTTGCGTTCTCTTTCATTCCTATCTTAATGAAACATTGATTTGATTTATAATGTTATACCTAGCTTGTTGTTATCTTGTTTGGTTTTTTCTAGGCTTAGACCTGCCTAAAAATACATGTTTTATAAACAATGAAACAAAAAAAGGACCTTCCAGAGATGATACGTGTAGTGATGAGAATGTGACCAAAAGTTTGGAAGATGGAAATTGTTTGATTAGCAGTGCATCGAATATGAGATCTTCACAGGAAGTAAAACAGTTGATTGATGAAATCTGTAAAGAATATTTATTAACTAGCAATAAAACAAACTACAGATCTGAAAATTTTCCAAGCACAGCTAATATGGCATCTATGAATTGTAATAGATTAGCTCCAGTTCCTGTGAAAGAAAAGGTAAAAAGACTCCAAATCACTGACTTCAAGAATCAACACGAAATGAAGAGCGACTATAAAAATAATGAAAATAACTCAACAAACATACATTTTGTCAGTATCAGAAGCAGTTCAGAGTGTTCTCATGACACCAAGGATAAAAAGAACAGCTCCCGGGCTCCAAACAACGACAAGTGTCAGTCCTTTGACCATGTTGGTTGCAGGAATATGGCCGACCCTCAAAGCGACCATTGCAGTGCAAGTGAAAATAACAGAAGCAAAACAAATAATCACGTGGTTGTGAAACATTTTGGTGGTGGCACAGGTTTCAACAAGGGGGGATTTATAAGTTGTATGCTGGGCACAAGGTCCTCGTCAGAAGAATTTTCTCTGAAAATGGGTCTGTTGCGCCAGCCTCGTGGACCAGATGGTACCAAAGGGTTCCGTAAGGGGTGGCGTCAACCCCGGGTTTCAGGGATGATGCCCTTGAGAGAAATCAGGCAACTGGTGAACAACCCCAATTGACCGAAACAAACTTTAAGACTGGTTAATTAACGTTAGAGCAATAAACTGTAGCAAGCATAATTTGTATGACATTTTAAATAGGTTGTGTATATAGTTATATAATGATTTGGTGTTATTATGTATCAATAAGATTTTAAAATATAGTAAATAAGTTCATATAAATAAAATTGCATCTTTGTGTTTTTTAATCTATCAATTAAGTATAGAGTAGAACATAGGCTATTAGATAATTCTACACCAGGGGTTGGCAACCTTTTTGGACCTCTATCGACTTATAAACTTACTAAAAATCCTGCAATCACCCATCGTTTTCAGACTTATTTTTTCTATTTTTTTCTCTACTTTATTCTAGGGGCGGGATCTTCAAATTCACAAGGTTATTTGAGATTCAAGGTTTCAAGAAAATTTCTGATTCAAGATTAAATTCCTTAAAATATATATATTTTTCAATATTTCAAGTTAAATTTGTTTTAGAGCCCTAATACTGGTAATTGGTGGTTCAGAACCATGTATAATTATAGGATGAACTTAACAACCAAGTCCCAGACCAGTAATTTAACACTTAACTTTTTATTTTTTAGCATTGAGTCTTACTGAGGCATACCCCATTTTGCAATGATTCACTTTTTTGCAAAGAGAGTATGGGCAAGGAGGGTTAAAGAAAGATAAAATGTACTTCCACTAGTGTGGAGATATGATGGAAAAACCAACCCTGGGGTGCACTTAGCCTCGACCCCCCTTCAACATGTGTCTTAGACTGCTCTGGCGTTGGATGGTGACTTATTTCCCAAAAATAGAGTGAAAGCTTCCTTAACGGACATCTCTGAGTAGTGGATTCTTTTTATAACGGTTAATTTAAATTTCCTCTACAAAATAACGTTGGTTCTTATGGTGAAACAACTTTCTAATAACGATGTTTCTCAGCAACAGACGCAGACACTGCTAGACACACATATTTATGCATGAAAATCTACAAACAGAGGATAAAAGTTGAAAAGACCAATCCATCCATTTATAGTACTTTACTGTATGAATGTCAGGAATGACCCGCTTTGGTGGCCGCATGATCTAAGGTGCTATGTTCACAATAGACTATACTGCTGATGATGGGGAGATCATGGTTTGATTCTAGTCGGGTGTACTAAAGGGTGGTTTTCCTCTCTCTCTCTCTCTCTCCCCAGGTAAATGTGGGTACACTTTCTCTAAATTCAATCTTTCCTGTCCCTATCTCATTAGCATAATTAGTTCATAAGTGTGTAACCTGAATGGGTAGTAAGATGTGTGTATGTGTGTGTGTGTGTGTGTATATGTCATGCCATTGTACCCCATTAAGTCTGAGCAGTCTTTACTTTTTCCCACCAGCGAAAGTTTCTAAAATAGCCTACGTAGTTATGACTATAGTACCTATCCCAAGATCATACCTCCTTCCCCTTCCAAGATATTGGCGAGGATTGTTTCATCAGTTTAGTCTGTGCTTGTGCACACATATAGGCCTACTGTTCACATTTAATTTTATTTATGAATTGTTTTAGTATAATGCAATCTGTACAGTTAGCTATATACACTATTTATTAATTTGCCATCATTATATTGCATATAATACTGCCCAGTGCAGTAATTAGATTGGTATAGTTAATATCCACAGTATGTTGGTTCATAAGGATTAAACTGTGTTCAAGCCCTATGAAATTAAAAAAAAAACTTAATAAAGGAAATTGTTTTGATCGTGGAAGTGGTCTGCTATTAAAGATTTCACTGTATTTCATTGTATAGTTTGTTTTTACCTTAAAGTAAAAAAAATATAATTACAATTCTTTTGATATTTATATTGATATTCAGAATGCTACAGTGGTGCAGTGATTGAGTAGATGCTGATAGGCGTGTCTGCTTCATGTAAAAACATCTTGGTAGTTTCAAACTCTTCTTCTTTGACTTGCAATCCTCGTGAATCTGGAAAAAAATTATCTTTGTTGGAATTGCACTGAGTTATATAAATTAATTAATTAATTAATATTTAGCACCGCGTCTTACTACCTGTTTGGGTTATACGCTTTAAGTACTAATTACTCTAATGGATTAGGAATTGGGAAGGTTGAATTAGAGGAAGTGAACCCGCATTTGCGTGGAGCGGAAAACCATTTAGGAAAAACCACCCCCAGTTCACCCGACCGAGATTCGAACCTCGATCTCCCGTCCTCACTGAGTTATGTTATTATTATTATTATTATTATTATTATTATTATTATTATTATTAGCACCGCGTCTTACTACCCGTTCGGGTCATACGCACTTACACTAATGTGTAATGGTAGGGCGATTGTGAGATGAAATGGAGGATATACAGAATAGTGTGGAATCCGAACCACGGTGGAGGCCTGGCATTCCCCACATTCACAAGTTGTGATTAATACACGTCTTGTCAGAGGTGAAGGATGTGTTTGGTAATCAGATAAACCTGTGCCAGGACTGACACTAAGTTATAAAATAAGTACATGTAAATATTATAACTTATACAAAGGAAGAATGGTGCCAAATAGCTGTATTGAATTAAACATTGGAGGCAGGCTAGAAGGGCAAGGCCTACATACTTACCAGAAAATTGTAGGCCTCAACGTTCACAATTAAAAACACAACAAAACATACAATTTTGAAATTATAGCTATGTGTTTCATTGTGTTTTAGTTGTGAACAATGAGGTCTACAATTTTCTGGTGTTTATGCCTTCCATTTCTATTCTCCTTTCAATATTTAATTTAAAACTTATATAAGTTACCCTCACAAAACCCACAACTCATTATTTTTACCGTGAATATGCTATTTGTAGCTATTTAAAGATATAAAAGTCATCTGCATTAGTGAGCATGTAGACTGGATATTAAGATCATCTAGACTTGTTTGTTAGGGGGTGATGAGGTTGTGGCTCGAATCCCAACCAGCTGTACTTAGGTTTTTTTCTTCTTTTATATATTTTTCCCCTCTCCCCTGATACAATTGCATGCTCAGTTCTACTATATTGTACCTACTTCATTAGCTTGCATAATTAAATGTAAAGAAGATCTACAAACAGTAATAAAAATTTAGAAAGATGTGAGGAAAGTATAACTTTGCTCACCTAGGAGACTCAAAAACTGTTCCAATGTATTTTTGTTGCGTACAGTGCATGCTAACACAACAGTACAGCCGTGCTTTCCTTGAAAGATAAAATGGCAGAAAGCATTGCACAAAGGATCAAAGATACTCGCATCATAAACAACATCTGAAAAATTAAAGTTGTATGTTTTATTTTAAATTGTAGTTAGTAATATCTGATAAAATGTTGAATAGATAACTAAAAATATTTAAACCTGACTGCTAGGCAGAACCTGAACTATGGGAAAGTAGTTTGTTTCAGATTTAATAAATTGATCATAGATCCATTATATTAAATTTTACCCGCTTTACTATGAAACAAATTTCAGCAATTGTAAAGAGAATCCTAAAGTTACATTTAAGTCTTAAATTGCTGACCTAAAAGAAAGCGTAAGGTTGTCGAATTAACCAAATATTTCAGAAAAATGTGGACACATACATAGCTGCCTACTATCTTGAATTCTCCATAGTGTGTACAAAAATATAAGTTAACTTATCAGATTTTTACAAAATGATTAAATATTCAAACTATTTTTTTAGAAGATTATTTATAAAACTAAAGCCATGAGTTAATAATTACTTTGGCTACATGACTAAATTCTTGAATAGCTAAGTCATAGAGCAATAATGTGCAAAGCCAAGGGTCCTGGTTTCAATTCATGTGTCCTGGCATCGTTTTTCAACTATATTTAATTTAATTGAAAGACGTGTCTAGACACATTAATATGAATTAATGGATTATAAAAGTGGGTGTCAAGTTATTCCCAAATGTTTTGGTAGTTAGGTAAGCTACTAATATTATATAGCATGCCATTGCAAACAACTGGTTAACAGTTAATTCTCACCTGATGCCAACACAAAATCAGGACTTAAATTTACCCCAACAATGTTGTGAGGTATATCTTCCCACGGCAAGTACAACACTTGCAGAAGTGTTCCATTGAAATTAGTTCTATACTTCACTCTTTCATCGACAATATCATCCAAGTTCTGGTTTCCTGTGGGTCCTTCACCAGAACTCTCGTAGCATTTCAACCACATAGGAGATTTTAATTTATAAATGTCTTGAGAAACATCACTTTTAGTTCTATCAGAATGATACCGGTATGTAACACAAGTTTCGTTGTTTGACAAACTTGGACAACAAATACTACTTGAAGGATCTTTATCAAGACTGCTTTCATAAATATAATTTTCTAAATTTATTATGTTTGCAGCACACAGTAGTTCATTATCACTCCTATTACAATTGTTTGTTTTACAATGTTCGCTCATATTTTTGGTCACCTCCATTTGTTTAATTCGGTCACAAGGACATTCCGCTATTTTGCAGTACTCTTGGCTTGTTCGAGTGGGGCAGTCTTCAGCTTCGCTTGGTTTTGTCTTGGCAGGATGCTTCGTGTTAAGTGCCACATTGTGGCACAGAAGTTGGAGTACAGCCGGGTGACAGTCGGAGAAATGGAAGGATCGTGGCCGACAGCATAGGCTGACAGTGAGGCCTGTGAGACCAGCGCCAGAACCGAGTTCTAGGATTTCTTTGTGTGCTAACATGAGGCGATGAGTCACACACCACTCGGCAAGAGCCTGGGCAGCCTGGTACAAACATGGAGTAGAACATTTGTACTACACACTAGCGAAAAACAGTTCTTCAGATTTAGAGTTACAATATAAGTATAATATTATGGTCGATAATTGTTTCCTTCAATATAATAAGCACAACATTATAAAAAGTTTTTTAAAATTATTTTTCTTTTAGTAAGCGTGTCTCACTACTTATTTGGGTTGCACACGTACGTACTAATTACGCTAATGTGTTAGGGATGAGGAAGATTAATTTAGAGGATATGTACACACATTTGTGGATAAACCCATTTAGGAAAAACTACCATTAGTAAATGTGTCTGGTATTCGAATCCTGATCTCTCCATCATCGGCAATCCACACTTTTGCAAGAACGACGCCTTACATATTGTGGACACTTGAGTGGATTGTAATATAGTTTAGGTAAAAGCTGAACAAATATTTTCTTAATTAAATCAGATTATATTACAGGTATGATTTCTAATACTATATTTTATCTATAGTTGTTTTACCTGCCAGGAGCACAATCCAGTTGTCCCTTGAGACACAAGACTGCAGCTCTCCTTCAGTGTAATTAGATCTGCCTCATAATTACTTAGCAGATAATGTTTGTAATGAGTGCCATCCTCTTCAGGTCGACGACTCAATAGAGAACAATATGCAGAATATATATCATCACAAACTTCCACTCCAGCATTTTCTAACTAAATGTGATCAACAAAACAATAGTTAAAGTAGGATTTTGGTTGGAAGACTCCTTTAGAAAATTCAAATATACTGTTTCATGGTCGACATTGATAAATTGTTGTTATTATTATTATTGTTATCATTATTATTTATTGCATTGACAACTATTGCTATCAAAAGTGATATCTTTAAATCACATGACTTGATGTATGAATACATGAAAGTAGATCTAATACCGTTTATATCTGATATATAGGCCTAAGATTATTTCTATGCAAATCTGAGTGAACTACAATATTTTTTTGTATCAACATGCCTAAATACATTTTCAGGTTATATACATAAGATAATAACTTTAATAGGGTGAGAAACCATTTAGGGAAAAAACATCTCAGTAGACTCAACCAGGATTCAAACCCCAATTTTCCAGTCATCAGTAGCCCAGTCTAACATGTGAGTGGCACCTTACACCATTTGGTCACTGAAGCCGGTTATTGCAATAATTATTATCATTTATTTTATTTACAACAACATAGTGACATTGTTCTAAGTTGATTAGATAATCGATTTCAAATAAGCTAGAAATACAAATGATATATTATAAATAATCTAGAAATTTGAATAGTTGGGGTAGTTTTAAAAAGTGAGGTTTAATAATGCTAAACATACAGTGTATTAAGTGTTTGTACAGTGAGAAAAGTGTGTTTAACTGAAGTGTTAGGGATATACGAGGGGTGTTTTTAATTAAGGACCGTTCTCAATAAAATAGGAACTATCACACTAAATATTTTTGGGTATTTCTTTTTAATCCGATTTTACATACCTTCAACTACTTTCAGCATAGTTTCAGTTGTTATTTAAACATGTGTTGTATCATGAGATAAGTTTTTGTAGAACCCTGTCATTGAAGTCTGCCGCCAGCAAAGAAAGCCATTTCTGAAACGCTGTTTTCACTTTGTTGTCAGTGTGGAAATGCTTGCCGGTGAGGAACCTTTCCAGATGCATGAAAAGATGATAATCACTAAGCGCAAGGTCAGGGCTGTAGGGGATGGGGGCTGATCAAATTGCTGCCAGCCAAAAGATTCAATGAAAGCTTGTGTTTGAGCAGCAGAGTGGGGCCTCGCATTATCATGAAGCAACAACACTCTGGCAGACAGCAGGCCGCAGCGTTTATTCTGGCTTGTGCCGTGAAATTATGTCAAGGTCAAAGATACACAGCTGTGTTTATTGATGTCAGTGCACTTGCACAAAAGAATGAACGTGCGGAATTTTCAAAAGATCTGGGCAAGCATTTCCACACCAACGACGAAGTGAAAACAAGGGTTCAGGAATGGATTTCCCCGCTGGTGGCAGACTTCTATGGCGAGGGTCTACAAAAACTTATCTCACAATATGACAAATGTTTAAATAACACAAAAAACTATGTTGAAAGGTAGCTGAAGGTATGTAGAAACAAATAAAAAAAATTACCCTAAAATATTTTAGTTCTTATTTTATTGCAAAACGGTCCTTACTTAAAAAAACACCTCTCATAAGTTATAGAGATAAAACTTTAAACATGAAATGTTGAAATAATATTGTGTGTTTCTTATGTGAGAATTATGTATATTCAAATAAAATAAATTTTCCTTCTCCAGCAATCGATTCCATCTATTAATTCTGGCTATACAATTCTGAATCATTCAACTGGATATGTTATCATAATTTATAGGTTTAAATAAATGTACCCACATTTGTGTAGAGGCCACAATCTACTGAGTAGGGCTATGAAACAAGAATGAATGAGCATGACATTTAGTGTGCTTGCCCACCTATGCAGGTTAAAATAAGCTAAATTTGAAGTGAAATCTTGTAGATTATTTAAAATGTTGTTAGACTACATATCATTAGTGACTGCCATAGATCTGTGAACTTGTGGAACATGAAGCTTTAATCAACATAACTGGTATGAAAAATATAATTATTTTTAAATAATGATCCTGTGTATCATACCCCTTTTCTAAATAATGTTGTAAATGGTATTATGAAATCAATTTAACGGTTTCCATATCTTGTAATTATTTAAAACACAAAGCAAAATTGTTCATGATTATTTGTTCATTCTTGTAATTAATAGTACAGATCATATGTATCATTTGTTATCAATAAGTCAACAAAGTAAAACAAAACATTAAAGAACATTTAGAAGGCATTGTCCATCTTCTTGCTGTATGCATATGTATCATTTGTTATCAATAAGTCAACAAAGTAAAACAAAACATTAAAGAACATTTAGAAGGCATTGTCCATCTTCTTGCTGGTCAAGGCTCACCCACTAAATGCTCTATTGAGTGGATGAAATTACTAATGTCCCAACAAATAACAATAACATAAAATATATTTTAAATAATTGTTGTACACTTAGAAGGTGGCTACAAAACTTTTACTATAGAATTCCTGAATTTTCCAAACTTAGCCTTTTTACAGATTTTCTTGGTGAATGCCTTTTTACCGTTTATTACATGAATAAGTTATTTTTCCAGTATTAAGTGTTCGAGGTATTATTTGTGTACCTATAAATGTGTTATGAAACAAACACTTAACATCCATTTCATGATAAGACAGCAATATCTAGACGATGCATATGATAACACAGATAAACAAAATTTCTTACTTTTGTTTAAATGTGTAGGTGTAGACAGGCCCGCCAGGTGCTCAAACCGGGTCTGGTATCAAGGACAAAGTATGGTTCCCCCTATCTTTGTAATATTTGACTTCAGCTGTAGCAAAACCTTTGTTTAGGGGACAGTTAACAAAAAAATAAAAAAATAATGGGGTCTTGTAGGGCCTGGGTACCTTCCACCATGAAATGTTTAGAAAATATTTATAGTAGCCTTCGTCCAGAAATTTTTGAAAATTAGTTCTAAAAGCAATAAAGCTTTTGAAATTTGAATGCCCCTAGAAGCTATTTAGAGTGGTCTTGACCTAGAATTAGATGACTATTATAGAAGATATTGTAACTGGTCTTCTCTTGGAAATTTTTTGAAAAGTGTCCTCCCCTGGAAAGGCTTTGAAAACTAAATGTATCTTGAAGCTATTTATAGTAGACCTCTTCTGGCAAATTTTTAAAAATTGGATGCTCTTCGACACTATTTGAAATCTTTCTTATGAAAATTTGATAGTTCTAAAGGTTATTTGGAGTTTGATAGAAAGCAGTTTTTCAACTTCATGTTCGAAAATATCATAGTGGAGTGATACAGCTAAAGGAGGGCAAGTTTCTTCCCACTCCTCTCTACCCCTGTTCCTACAAACATTCTTGACTATGATTGGTTTGTACATTCATTTTTTTAATCTGTTGTCACTTTTACAAAAGAAAAACAATGTACCAAAATTAATATGCAACTTGACTGAACATTGAAATGTTATGCACATGATTAAGCATTTGAATTAAACTTCTTGATTAACTGCCTGACTCTCTTTGTGGACCAAATTTAATTCAAATATAAACATAATAGATTTTGTGAAACTTTAAATCACTTCACAATTCAAAGGACAAGAATGGAACGAATCAATTATATATTTGTGACAAATACCAGAAAGTTCTTTCATAGGAATCTCCAGCTGGTGGGCTGGGCATGGTATGCAGTTATCTAAAGTAATGCCAGGCATTTTATTGATTACCATTCATATTTTATTTTGTATTATTTCATCTTCTACATTTTTTAAAACTTGTGAATCTGGATCTCGAGTCCCAGGCCCTAGAAGTCCCGATACTCCCCCCTTGTGGCTGACCTGGGCGCAGAATTATTCAAGTATTTAAATTCTATTATTTTCCCCTTACTTTTGAGTTAATTCTTTGAAATATTCCTGTTTTTTTGATTGGAAAGTTGAAATTCTTGGTAAAGGTGTTCATAGAAATATATTGTTTAGGAAAAATTGCAAATACCTACCTAATAATATTATATTATTATATAAGTTAAAAAAATAGTTTGCATAGATTTAGTAACAAAACACAGCCTTGGTAAGAAAATAATTCACTTACTTGTGTAATAATAGACTTGAGAAAGCTCACTTGGTATGATATTTTAATCGGATATTTTTTCACAGCAGGATGATTTATTGTTAGTCTGAGAAGGTCATTTTGTAAGTTCTCGCCATAAAATTCTTTTCCAAATTCATCCTGGAACAAAATAAGATAATATTCATTAACACTCCTCCCCTAATTGTACTAAATTTTCCTGGAAATAAAGAGTGTAAGGCAACTCACTTCTATGGTCAAATGGTCGAACACTCTAAAGCATCACTCTCACAGTAGGGTGAACTTTCGATGACTGGTAGAAAGGAGTTTGAATCCCAATGGGATGTATTGAGGATAATTTTTCCTAATCGGTTGTTTCCTCTCCCTCCAGATATTGTGGGTACACTTTCACTTACCTTACTTATTCCTATTACATTACCATAGTTACAGTGTAGCCCCATGGCTTCTTTGGTGCTGACTGACAGCTCACAGCTGACTTCTGACAGCTCACAGCTGACTTCTGACAGCTGCTAAACACATATTTTTGCAGATCATATGGTTTGGCGTAGGGGTACATAATTTGGTCTGTTAACTTTTCAAAGCTGTCAGCTGTGAGCTGTCAGTCAGCACCAAAGAAGTCATGGGGCTACAGTAGTACATATGTATATAGCTACAAAAAAATAAATAAAAATAGAACTCTGTAGTAAGACGCGGTGCTAAAAAAATGCAAGGCAATACAAACTAACCTCAACTCTTCAAATATTTAAATAAATAGCACAAAACTTGTAATTTGGACCATTTGACCATCAAAGTGGTTTTTCAGGCCACTATAACAAGTTCTTGGACCCGTTTTTGTTGAGTTTTTTTCTGCTCTTTCTCCTGTTTAGTATTACTTCAAAAGTGATCTGCTTTATTTAGTCTACTTAGAGTTGCCTATTCTATGAGAGTTGTCTATAATGATTCTATGAGTTACTTTAGCCCAGCAATGTGGAAGGGGTTTTAGGCTGTCTCAAGGGTTTCACATGCCCCAGTTGTATTCTGTATCAAATAAATAAACAACATCCCCTGCGTGATGGAAAAAATATTAATAATAACAACAATAATAATCATCACAATCATCATCAACTGTTTCCAACCTGTGGCTGGGTCAGTCTAATAAAATGCCTTCCTCTTTCTCTATCCTTCCAGCATTCTTCTCATCTCACTAGAACACTTTCTGCTATCTAGTCCTCCCATCTCTTTCTTAACCTCCCGTGGTATTTTCCCTACATACTTCATTTCAAACATTTTCTTTAGCATCCTCCCTTTTTCCATCCTCATTACATGCCCATATCATATCAGTCTTGCTTCCTCTACTATCTCAAGTACTTCATGTAGCCCCACTCTTTCTCAGATAACTTCATTAGTAATTATGTTTCTCCCCGTGACAGCTAACATGCTCCTCACAATCTTCATTCCCATGGCCTCCACTTTCCTAATCTCTCTTACATTAATTAATGTCCATGTTTTCACAGCACACATGACAATGAGTATTACGTATGCTCTGTACAACACTTCCTTACACTTAGAGAGCATATGTCTTCTCCATAGCAGATCTCTTACACACCTATAGAACAACTCTCCCGGATGTCCTCTTCTCATTAAATCCTCTCTACTTCCACCTTTCTCCTCAATCACACTTCCAAAATATTTTACTTTATGTACTTTACTCAGCTCTACCCCATCCAACTTTATATCTTTACTAGGCCTTACCCTATTTCTTGTCATCAATAATGATGTGCCAGAATACCAGAAAAAATAAACCAAAGATTTAAAAAATAAGTGGCAACTGCTCCTGTCCACCGCAATCAATGTGCGCAAAAATAATAACACTTCTTCCCTCCCTTATCTTTTAATATTTTTGCAAAATATTAATCAGGCTAGATAGCCTATCAAAGTGATTCACTGACAAAGCGACCGTTAATGTCCTAAAACCATAAAAGTGATTATGTTGTTAATCAATCTTTTTTTAAAAATTATTACTACCCGTTTGGGTTATACGCACTTATGCTAATGTGTAATGGTAGGGTGATTGTGAGATGAAATGGAGGACCTACAGTTTAACGTGGAATCCGAACCACAGTGGAGGCCTGGCATTCCTCACATTCACAAGATGTCTTGTCACAGGTGAAGGAAGGGTTTGGTAATCAGATAAATCTTTGCCGGGACCGAGGATTGAACCCCGGCCGCCAGCATAGAAGTCTGACACCTTNGATAAATCTTTGCCGGGACCGAGGATTGAACCCCGGCCGCCAGCATAGAAGTCTGACACCTTACCCTTAGACCGCCAGGTCACCTTTTTTTAAATACATACATAATAAACACAAGTAGGCATGCTCAAATGGGTACTTCAGTAGCCTTAGTTACAATCCAGCCAGGTCTTAAAGTGTCCACAACCTTGGAGATAAATCACTCAAAAGTATGTATAAAGCAATGTCTGTACCGCAAGTTGAGAATGTTTTATTTTTATTTACTTAAGGTATTTAACATGCACTTTCTTAACCAAATGATTATATATCAACACATGAACATCTCTATGAGGGAGAGCGAAAGGTTCTAGCAATTTTGCAGGGAAAGGTATTTTCACACACCATCCAGGGTTCTTTTACATGAAACAATAAACATGGCTTTACTTCCACTCCAAAGGGAGTTGTGCAATGGATTTTATCGCTCAAGAAAAATTTGTTGACCTCGGCTGAGTTTGAGCCCAATAACATAAGAGTCCTGA
This sequence comes from Timema shepardi, assembly GCA_902151425.1. NCBI lineage: Eukaryota > Metazoa > Arthropoda > Insecta > Phasmatodea > Timematidae > Timema > Timema shepardi. Next base: position 53,683 of record CABFVX010004684.1, read on the forward strand.
GGCGAGTGCTTTACACCTAGACTGTTGAGGTCGACAAGTAGAGAATTTTAGTATAAAACTGGTAGTGTGTACAAGAAACCCTAGGTTGGATTAAGTTTCTTTTAGAGTTTGAAGATTTCTGTGAGATGTATTATCTTTATAGATTCATTTAGTGTAAACTCTCTTTCAATGAGCTTTATATATTGTTACAGAAACTATACACATTGAATATACTCATGACATCTAAGACTTTTTTAGCACCATGTCTTGCTACCCATTCGAGTTGTACGCTTATGTACTAATCACGCTAATGGTTTTAGGAATGAAGGTGGTTATATTCAGAGGAAGTATACCAGCATTTATGTGGAGGGAGAGTGAAAAACCTCCATCAGTAGGCCTACACCAGACCAAGATTCGAGCCTCAATATCCCAGTCATCAAGAGTTTAGTCTACTGTGAGAGTAGCGGGTAATTTTGACAGTTAAAAATCATATAGGGGCTATTTTTTATATTGAAGAGTTAATGGACTTAATGAACTGATTGATTATATTATCAGCACATGACTTATAACCTACCTTAAATCTAGAACATGCACAACATCCAGCCACTCGGCTGTTAATTCCTTACGGTGAAAGGAGAAACCCACTTTACACTTATGATAAATTTTTCTGTACTGCCAGAAATTGAACTGACCATTAGCTTAGTAATCAATGATATACTATTAAATTACCTAATTAAAAGTATAACATATTTTTATTTATTTTGATCTCACATGATAAATTATTATTATTATCATCATCATCGCGTTTTACTACCCGTTCGGGTACTAGATAAAATTTTCCCAAACTTTCCAATAGTATGAAGTAAAATCAATCATATTTAATACAAATAAGACTTGAAGATCAAGGAAAATCATAAACATGTTGTCATGGAAGAAAAGTATATTAAATGAGAAGGAAATAAAAAAGATATAATCTTATTTTCAATTATTATTACTCATTATCAAATAAACATGAACATTATTAGAAATATTTACAATTATTTAACCTACATACGGTTGGAGGGCAGCTCAAAATGTACATTTGTAGGCCTAAGCCTGGTCCAAAAATTAAGCTTATAGATTGCACATTTACAGTACACTATATTATATTCATACTTCAGATGTTATAAGTTCTTAATGAGATTGTTTGGCTTTAGGTTACAAATTAGGTGGTGGTGGAGAGAAAACCTCGTAAAATGAGCAGAAAGCTCATTCCATTAATGTTCCAACTTTAAAACATTGTCAATACAGTACTTAAATATAATTTTATTTTAATCTCCGTGTCTTACGCCTTGTTTAGATCAATAATAGTACGAAGTAATAATTCGTGATACCCTAATGAGCTTTTTTTAAAAATAATATTGTACCTTTAGAGTTTTTATTTTAGATTTAGCACAGAAAAACTGCTTTTGAAGTAAAAATATTTTTTCTTTATATAATGATTGGGTATTTGACATAATAACTATTATTCACTTCCTCCAACTAAAAGTACAATGTGTAAATTGTAAAACTTTATATAATTTAACCTCAAAACCTTTATTATCTATTCTCAAAACTCAAAACCATAGATAAGGGATAGTGCTCAAAACTGTTCACGGTACACGACATAGATAAAGAAGTGGTACATGACATTAATTGGATGCAAACAAGAAAACTAGATATTTGGTAACATCTGTGAGAAATTATATATAATATAAATATTTATATAAAATACTAATGTAGATATTAATATTATATAAACATATTATAAAGTGTATACAATATAAATATATGTAACATTTAATATATTATATAATTACATTACGTATGTAAATATAATTATAATATTGTTTTATGTACATAAATAATAACTATAATAAATGTTCTGTCCTTCATTCAGCTGCATTAACAGCCCTGGTATTCTTTACTTAACTTCTAACTCCTTCATCATACACCGCAAAATCAATCATCACTCTCAAATCACCCATTTGCCATATAAATGATGAATCAGGAGGAGAGGGCAATATTTTGAGAGACGTTAGTATAGGCCATTGTAAAAAAAACAAAACATTAATATGAACACGTTTATTACTCTAGATCATTCTGGAAATACAGCTGTTTGAATTGAACAATGAAGGCTACATTTAAATGTTGCGTTCTCGCAGCAATATTCAAAAATTGCACCGTGAACATCAATACACTTTACAACTGGTGTCCTAAGATTTTATGTCGTTTCTTTGAATGTAGCGTGCCGTTCTCTTATACGAGTATCAGCATCCTAAAATACGAGCAATCAATTCTTCTAGTGTATTTGGCTTTTTTTGGTAAGCTTCCATTTCCAACCCTCCCCATAAACAATAAGCCAAGGGATTTAAATCCGGAGAGCGTGGTGTCCAAGGAATCAGATCAGCACGGGCAATCCACCATCCAGGGATAGTTTGGTCTATGTATTGAGTCACTGCACGAGCATGATGAGGCGGAGGTCTGCCATCCTGAGAGTACATTCTTTGCTGTGCTGCCAAAGAAGTCCTGGAAATCCATGTTGCAGCAATTGTAGGTAGTTTTTACCTGTTAGACGATTGTCTATAATAACAGGGCTAATTAAATTATCGTCGATAATACCACATCACACATTTACTGAAACACGTTGTTGGAAATGGGTTACTATATTTGCATGTGGATTTTCCTCAACCAAGATATAGTGGTTTGGACTGTTATTGAGCCCGTCACGGGTAAAGAGGTTGCCTCATCGGTGAACAGTAGGTTTGGTATTAATAGACGATAACCGTGTATCCACTGACGAAATTCGAGTCACATTGCAGCATATACTGGGTGCAGATGTTGGACACACTGAAAATGATAGGGGTGGAAGCCAAAGCTATATAATGCTCGATTTACTCTCGTCTGTGGGTTAGCCTACGCCTACTAATTCGTAGTATTTCATAGTAGGGCTATGCTATACCATCCGTAGGATGTTTTCATTTCGTTCGCATGTTCTTGACCTGCACGATCTGATGAAATATGAGCACTGGGATGTACACCGCTAGGATACAAATTAGTGAATACTCTGTTGAACATTTTCCAATTGGGAGTTCTTCGGTTAGGAAATCTGCGACAATATTCTGCAACGGCAGCAAGGGCACTACCATCACAAAATCCATACACATATACCATATCGGTGTCTTCAACATGTGTAAAATGTGTGGCATTGTTATAAGTTATAACCTGTCATAAAACCCACACGTGTCTCCACAACTTTCTATTGCTAGCTGGATCATTCAGGGTACTGCTCGTGAGTCCGGGAAGGGGAAGGTGAAAGAGAGCAGATGTGCGTACGCAAAACAGTCAAACAGGTGTATAGCCGAAACTATTGAGAATAAACCTGTACATATAAACTTTTTTCTCACTATTGCCCATACTATCGTCTTCCAAAATATTACCCTCTCCTCCTGACTCATCCTGTTTACAAGTGAATGAATATCTTTGTGCTTTATTCATGTGTATAAAACAAATATTTTTTTCTTTCTAAACATAAACTCACTAACTCTTTACCATTCTCGTTTGCACAGTCATCACCATACCTTTCTAACAACCTCAAAATAGCTCTCTCTTTGGGTTCCCACCAATCCATTCAAATCTCCCAACAAAACAATTCTTTCATCCAGTTGCCACGCGTTCAAGATTTCATTGAGCTAATTCTAAAACTCCATTCTCACATTCTCGTCTACACCATCCACCGCAGCAACCAGCAACCAACATAATTAAATAGATGCCTATTTTCAAACTTACCCATAGAAGTCAATATGACACCAACTTAAGTATTATTACAAACAACTTAGCTGTTGTGATTAGGATTAAACATACTCTCGTCCTTGTATCTCTTAAAATTGCTCTTAACTTTTATTTTAATTTAATTTTATAGGAAATAGTAGCCTCATTGCACACGCTTTCAATCATTGTGTTTGGTGTAGCCTTCAGAATTTTACTATGACTCAAACTTATTGTTTCAAGGATCTTAAAAGTGCTTCCATCCTCCATTAGTTAAAGTACTCGTATCTGTAGCTTCTTAAAATGGGTGATAACATTTTATTTTGAATTTAATACTAAATTTTATCTTATAGTATTTGATTAAAAACCAACAGTAGTTTTAATGATGTAGTTATAAGTCTTACACCCAAGCTATAAACTTATTTCACCTAATTCCTTTGGACAGCTCTTCTCAATAAAGTGCATAAAACCTGCTGGTTAACCTTTTATAAATGAGGCAACTTATTGAACAAAAGATTGTAAATACAAGAAGCTTTAGCCTGAAGGTAGCGTCATGTGAACACCAAGGATTGTACAAAATCTACTTTGCACAACTTTTTGTATGCAACATCTTGTGACTGGTATGGAATGGAACGCGTCCTATATAGGCAATTTATTCTGTACAAATTTGGTAGACATAGATTAAAAATGTTCCTTCTTTCTCCTTCCCTTGGAAACATACCTTTTCAAGTCTTCAAGTGAGGTAATTAAAATTTTTACACTATGTTAGCCTTGACTTTAAAATATAAATAAATTAATATTTAATATTTTTCTTCTAACTGTTCTAGTATTAACTGTTCACAATACAGAAAATTCAAATGAATAGTACGAGCTTATAGGGTTTTACTTTCTGTCATTGTCACTGCTTCATAGATACGTGATAAAGCGTTAACAGAATTCCTAGGTCTACTATGGGAATGTATAGTTCTACTATGAGTTAATCTTAGACGTAGGCTATTGTCAATTCTCTTCACAGTTTTAATTTGTTTTGTTCATTGTGGGGAATTTATTGAAAAAATACTCATATATTTAAAATTCTTTTAAAGCGCCACAATTAATGGATGAATGGATTCTTATGAAACAAAGTAATTTAATTTTATTGAGTATTCTAATTGTATGCGTTGGTAGCTTGAATTATAAAATTGATTGCCAATATTTAATTTAAAAAAGGAAAGGTTTTTAAAAGTTCCTACATATGTTTTAATTAGAACAAATTTATTTATAAATGATTTATTACTTTTAATCCTTAATAGGCACATACTAAAATCAGATAAAAACTTAAATAAAAATTGCCATTTTTATTTTGAGAATTTTTATTTTTTGAATATTGTAATTCGTTTGTTTTAATCGAAGTTTTATACGGAAACGGAAGTTAGTTAAGGAGTATAAAGAACGATGAGTAAAGATATAATTTTTATTTTCGTTCCGTTGTAGATGTGTCATTATAAAAAGTATTTTCCTATTCACACAATATAGTAAGATACTTTTACAGCTGTGCTATCTCAAAATAATATTTTTCTTCTATTTCATAAATTCTCTTTAAATCTTAAATGATGGAAGCCGCGTCTGGGAAGAGCCGTTTCCGAATGAGCGAAGGAGACTGGATTTGCAGTGATCCTCAGTATGAATGTTTTGCTAACTCTACATGCTAGTATACTTTACTAAACAAGTAAACACCTAATATAAAGGAACTACCATACAATTTTATGACCATTATCATTTCATTTGTTTTTGAGTTGAAGTGCTGAATTTAAAATAGTGATTTCTACCAGGGCCAATGCAGTGTTGCCAACTTACTATTTTGTCCAGGAGGCTGTGTGTCATTCTTTTATTTATTTTTAGTAATTCACTATCTATATTGTCTCTCACGTTAATTGTCCAGTTCATTTGTTGTACTTCCATATTCCTTTGTAGACGGCAATTTTGGTCCAATTGGAGGTGTTTAGATTTCTAAATAACATTTGATAAGTGTTATGTAGCGCCGATAAATTACCTTTAGCGGTGCTGCCAATCTTCCTTTGTTTTTACTTTTAATGAGTTCTATAGTGTTGGGTATACCATTTCTTGCTAAAAGTATATAAAGATACATCTCCAGCTAATGTCATAAAAAAGGAGTCTAGGGTAGCGTTTTAGGGTTTCAACCTTCCCCCTTGATAATTATTTATGTATTTTTGCATTCCTTCTACAATGTCTACAATCTAATTGGGGTCTTATAAAATGTATAACACCCACCCCAATTATGTTTAAAAAACCTTTAAATCTCTTCAATTGGGATTCATGGTAAAAGTTCCTTGCAGCTCCTTTTGCAAGACATCATTAACTAGGCCTACCACCGGTAGAACCCTCTTGAAATTACATTACTGCGAATGCCACTGTCTCCGTTAGGCCATCTGAGTCCACCCTTTACTTCCCTCAAGGTTAAAAATTGAATGAGATTTTATTTATCAAAATCTGCCTTTTAAAAAATGATTATATTGAAAAGGCAAAATAGCTCAAGGATAGTATTAGCCGAGGCTAGAATTTTTTTTCTAGCACTATACAGATAACATTTAAGCAAATTTTCAATCATAAAATAAATATATTGAAAAAATTTTAAATCATAAAAAATCGTATATCATCTGATAATTTTCTGCCCAGCAAATACCAGAAACAAATATCATTGAAAACCATAAAATTGGATAACTAGAACTCCGGATGTATTAAATAATCTATTCATAGCACAACTTGGTATTTATAAAATAATCAAAACAATAATATAATCTTACATCCATCCAATCCACCTCATTACCACATACCCCTATCTTGAACTAGTTCTATCCAGTCCACTTCATTACACCCTATCCCTATCTTGAGCTTGTTCTATTCAGTCCACCTCATTATAGCCTCTCTAACTTGAGCTAGTCTGTTTATTAATCCAGCGTATGTAACTCATAATTATGTAAACTCTCCACTCTTTGTAAACTTAATTCACTTTTGAACTACATATTTTCATAAACACCTCGGTTTAGACACCATCAATTTCTTCTCGTCATTTACGCTACTAATGGTAAGTGACGATGTTTCACAACCATAAAGAACAATTTGGTAAAATTATTGTGTTGTATAGGCCTATTTTGAGTTTTACATTTACTTAAACATTTGAGATGTTAACAATTTACTGATCGACTTTAGGAACATCTATGAATAGCCTTCCCATATATGAAGTTAAACTTCTAATAAATATACTAGTTTTGTATAGTATTGACTTTAGAATGACAGGTTCATCGATAACACATCCACACCATAATGAAACATTATTGCTATTTTTCTGTTTTAGGTGTGGAAATGTTAATTTTGCCCGCAGGGACACTTGTAATCGCTGTGACAAAGGTATTCATACTATTGGTGTTTTATTTGTTCTCACATTTTTTTATGTTTAGTGTTAACTTTAACAGTGTTCTTCCAAGAGCCTTTTGAAAGGGTGCTCTGCCTGGCTGATTTTACTGACTGCCCAGCTAAAAATAATTGTTGCACATTTCAACAAATATTGCACTCTCCCCTTCCTCTTCTCGATTATTTAATAATACCAGCCGGTTGCCAAAATTTTCTGGGAAGAACACTATTCTATACAAGTGATCATTGTTTGCATTTTACAAGTGCAATCTTCCAATCTATTTTACTAACAAGTTACAGCACAGTGTTGCTAATCCAAACCTGAAATTGTTCAATAACTTTCGAATTATCAAGTGATGGTAAAAAAAACAAACAATATACACATCTAATAATTTATTACCTGCTTCAGTGGCTAGTTTAAGTACACCTGGGTTAGACTAGACAGCCAATGACGAAGAGATTGGGGCTCGAATTTGAGGGTGGTTTTTCCAAAATTGGTTTTTCATTCTCCCTTCATGCATATGTAGGTATGCTTCCTCTAAATTCAACCTTCCTCATCCCTAACTAACTAGTATAATTACTACATATGTGTATAACTTCAACAAGTAGTAAAATAAATATATATTTGGGTCATTCCATGTCAAATCAACCAAAAAAAATTCAAATTCAAATTCACCATCACTGATTTCAACCAAACTCAAAATTCTGATA
>CABFVX010004685.1:0-39926 GCA_902151425.1 Timema shepardi
ATCTAATTTGTGTTCATGCATATGAACCTGTGTATCAGTTGAGTCATGTTCTTAGTTACAGTATGTACTGTTAATGTTTAAAACCGATTAATCTTTCTATAAACTTGAGTACTCTGACAATTATGTATGTTATCTGATTTACCAATCATTCAAGCATATTAATTAGTGCCTAGACTGTTACTTTACCAAGAAATAAATGTCCACCCCTAACAATAATATTATATTTTAGAAATCAAACTTTTTTTTAAAGCATTAAAACAATAGACACAATTGTTTTGTAAGGTATTGTAAAAATTTACTTAATATAATTTATATTTTTATTGTCTTTAGGTTGCGTATACTATAATTTTGATCGTAATATTAGTAAATGACTGTCACAAACGTTAGTAAAACTACATTGATTTATTCATATCTCAAGTAATGTGATTTACATCTTTAACTTTCGATATATATTATATATAGGCCTACCTTTAAAATAATAAATAAGTAAAATGCCATCAGCTTTGACCACAATTTTTTGTTATGTATTTATTTGTATTTTCTAAACCTGTTCTTCCGACAAGAATTAGAGTATACCTAGCCAAACGCATTGGGGGGTGGTTTTCATCTTTATAGTTATCACATTTTTTTTTACATCCTTGTCTGAAGAATGTTGGTGAATTCCCAATAAACAATCTTTCTTAATTTTAAATTATTATAAGTAGAATCCTTGAATATAATGTTAATGTAAAAAAAATGTTTTTATCCAAAGTAGTTTTAATTTGGTCTATTATGAATTATTATTAAAACAATTTAAAAGATTTTCCCACATTTTAATTATTGGACCTTTTATTTTAACGATTAACTTTCAATTAGAATTAGTTATTGTATTAATTAATGCATAATATCAAGGTTTTAGGCCTACACCTTAATTAGAAATACAAATCATAATATACTATTATTGATAAATAATAATATATTATATTATACATGTGTACACACTGAAATAATGTTTAATGGAAACTACTACAGCTATGTATAATTTTGATATAGAACCCAAACTCAGCCTTCCAAACATTATTCGAGAAGAAAGAAGAAACCGACCCTCTACTTTCTTTGTCTCGGAATCTATTTTTGGAAAGAATGTATACCTGCCAGTCAGTCAACCCTACAGGTGACGAAATCTCTAGCTGTACACAAGGGAATTAACAGAGGGGGAAATGGAATTGAAGTTCTCTACAAGCACGAAGCGTAGCGGATTTGAAACAAAATAGAAGATATGGGGGTTCCCTCTTAAGTATGGGTACAAAATTAATATAATTTTAACATAGGCTTAAATATTACTTAAAATCTCTTTTACATAGGAATTTTTCTATGTGGTTAAATGACACTTCTTTGGAAGATAATTAAATTCACTTACTATCCTGAATTGTGAAAACTGCCTTATGAAAGAGAAAGAATGATCATACATCTTGTTATTATTATTATTATTATTATTAGCACCGTGTCTTACTACCCGTTCGGGTCATACGCACTTACGCTAATGTGTAATGGTAGGGTGATTGTGAGATGAAATGGAGGACCTACAGTTTAACGTGGAATCCGAACCACGGTGGAGGCCTGGCATTCCCCACATTCACAAGATGTCTTGTCAGAGGTGAAGGAAGGGTTTGGTAATCAGATAAATCTTTGCCGGGACTGAGGATTGAACCCCGGCCGCCAGCACAGAAGTCCGACACCTTACCCCTAGACCGCCAGGTCACCATCTTGTTATTTGTTGCCAAGATAACTAATTCTTGAAATTAAAATAATAAAAGCACAATCAGCTGATTCACATCAAGAACTTGTGAATGTGGGGCATGCCAGGCCTCCACCGTGGTTCGAATTCCACGTTAAACTGTAGGTCCTCCATTTCACCTCACAATCACCCTACCATTACACATTAGCGTAAGTGCGTACAACCCGAACGGAGTAGTAGGACGCGGTGCTAATAATAATAATAATAATAATAATAATGATTCACATCAAGACACATGCAATTAACATTAAAAAGGCTACAGTATCGTTTTCTGTGGAAAAACCCACTTGGGGCTTTCTCCCCATATCAAACAACTCTAAAGACGCCTTACTGACAACTGAGTTTCAAAACGAACAATTAATAAAAAATACTAAGGAGGTCTTTAGTAGGAATTGGAACAAAAAATTAAACTTTAAAAATAATACGGCACTCACAGTGGCTACAGACAGGGAAAACCTTGAAAAGTCAGGAGAAACAGGGAATATTAGGGAATGTATTAAAGAATAAAGAAAAATCTTGAAATGTAAATATTTGATGAATTCTGCACCTAAACATTTAAACAAAAGTGATTGATTTCGTTTCTCTATGTTAATGGCTAGATATAGCATCATACCAACATAACATGTTTGACAGGGCTTGTTTTAAAACACCTTTACACAGGGACACAAATAACACCTCAAACATTTAACTCGGGAAAAATTACTTATAAGATTTGAAACAAAATGTAATAATTGTAATAAGTGGGGGGGGAAATGCCATTCAGCAATAAAAACTTCAAAAGGGCTAAGTCAGGAATTGTTTTAATGTTGTCTTACAACCTCCTTGAAGGTGCAAAATATTTCAGGGAATACAGACAGAGTGGGGCGCACGAGACGAACAGAGTAAAATGGTCTGAGAACAAATAATAATTATTGTTACTCAGCGACTCGAAACCCATCTGGTTGCGGAAATTTGGAACGATCAATTGCCGTCCTCCCTAACTGACTATAAAAATACATCAATACCTTAGAAGGTCCATGAAGAGAGCAAGTCAAGAATACAAAAATTAAAAAATATGATAAATATGATTTTGTTATTTTAATTTCAAGAATTAGTTATCTTGACAACAAATAATAAGATGTATGATAGATTTTATCTAAAGGCGGTTTGCACAATTCAGGATAGTAAGTAACTTTAATTATCTTCCAAGGAAGTGTCATTTAACCACATAGAAAAATTCTCTTGTAAAATAGATGCTCTAACAATCATAAATTCACTAAGGAAATATTAAGTAAAAATAAATTAGCTACCAAGGGGCCAACAACAATAAAGGATAGCAATAATAGAGATATCAAATCTTAATAATTTCGAAGAAACATTTGGTTATCAAAAACTTTAGATCAACATCCAACTTTATCCATAAATAAACTTATATGTCCATGATACTTCCAAATATATATAGTGGACTCGACCCATATCTAATATATATATATATATATATATATATATTATTTATGTTCCTCAACTAATCTCAAACGTAACGCGAACAAAGGAAAATTTTCATAATTTACGGAAACTTTACTCAAACAAAAATATTATTTCAAAGCCTAAGCAACTAATAGCAAAATGACGTTAAACTGGCATAGTAGCCCAACTCTCTATATATGACCTACTGAATTTGTTTATAAAAAATTAGCCAAGTTTTTATTTGGTTCATTCTAGATGATTCTTATAATCTAGCAAGGTTCATACCGAAGACTATCTACACATTAAAGTCTTTGACTAGTCTTTATAACTTTTCCTTCAAAGTTGACAATAATGAAAATAGCTTTTGCATGAATGTTTAAAAGTATATTTCCACTCTAGAGCTCTTGGTAAAATATTACAAAGTTACCAAACAATAAAATATCTTTTGCATGAATGTTTAAAAGTACATTTCTACTCTAGAGCCTTTGGCAAAATATTACAAAGTTACCAAACAATAAAATATATTTTGCATGAATGTTAAAAAGTATATTTACACTTTAGAGCCCTTGGCAAAATATTACAAAGTTACCAAACAATAAAATATATTTTGCATGAATGTTTAAAAGTATATTTACACTTTAGAGCCCTTGGCAAAATATTTAGTTACCTATCCTTTAAAATTTCCAACTAAATATCTGGTACTTGAAACAAACATTTGAATATGACTAAAAAGTTAGAATAATATGTCCAAAAGGAGTTTTGAAAGAAATATATAAATTTACAAAATTAAATGGAAGTCAAATTATTTAAGCCGAAAAAGAATGTTGCTTACATAACAAAGTCCCCTAGCTCGGACGCTACACATCTAGTCCAAACAGAACAATTCCCTAGATTGGTCTTCACTTGGCTTAACGACACATTATATGGCATCCCCAGAGGGTGGGGATTAGGAATCACGTGGGTGTAAAACACGCGCTGGATGGGCATAGAACATTCGGAGAAGCAACCCAGAAGATACTCGAAACAATTCCATCTCTGTGTAACTGTCTCCAAGGTTCCGTCGATGCTAGCGCCTCCTGGCGGTGGGTCTTGGGAGCGCAGTCACTCAGTTTACAGCTCAGTGTTGACGTGTTGGTTGGGGTCGACGGTGTTGGGCGTGACACGTCGCTGGTCAACTAGGGCGGCAGGGTGCATTGATAATTATTTTGCTGTTGTGTATGAAGTTTATTTATTTGTACTGAGGAGCGATGGTACAATCTGTAGAACCTGGAAAATTGACGTAATTAAATAAATGTTCTATAACCCCCCTGAACATTTATCTACCCTGTGCTCTCCTCTGAAAGCACTATAGCTTATTTCAACTTATTTTTTATTCTGATTAATTATCCTTTATGATTATTAAAATTCCTGATTAATATGATGAACTCACAACAAAGTTTTTTATTCAAAATTTAATATTATGTCATTATCATTACCAAAGACATATTTTCTATGAAATGTTTCAATTAATGAAACTAAATTATCTTAAATGAAACAACTTTATTAGTTGGGCCTAAAGGTATGTTAGCTACATGCCGGTATTAGCCAAGGAAATAAATTTATTGAGAATAAGGGAATTTAAATGCTTTGTTAAAAATATTATAGCTCTATTTTGCACCTAATCATGAAAACATAAATGAGAGATATTATATTTCGCTTGTTAAAAAAATGTATTATCCAGATGTGGCATTCCAACACAAAATGGTTGTACGGTGTTTGTCTACTTATGGGTTTACCCCATGTTACAAATACTATCAACAACGTTGGTTCTATCACGTTTTAAAGATATTCAATTTCGGCTAACACAGATTTTCAAATAATTGTGTGTGATAGATTTAAATTAACATTTTATTTTGAATACTGTGAAAATAGTAAGCATTTTTACTGATTATGTCAAAAATATTAAATTTAGAAAAACAACAGATTTTGTTCGATAAATTTATTGCAATATATAAATAAGCATAAAAATCAGATTCAAACGACTGGGGTAGTTTTGATATTATTTCCACTGATTGAATAATATCTCAAGAGACTGAACCAAACTTTGATTTTCAAGATTTTGGTAAGAGATAAGATCCACTTGGTAGGCAGTTCATGTTCCATAACACAATATACTAATATCTGGCAACTTTGGATGCATAGTTGATAACATTATTTTATAGCTGATGATTAGTGACAGTTTTTTCTTGAAGAAGCAAATATAAAACAAGAAACTTGAGCATTAAATCACTTTATAATTATAACTATGTAATAATTATGCAGTGACCCATTTTTTCAGTCTAGGCAAAAGATGGGCATTGACTTTTGGAAACTGTTACCAAGAGAAAAATATCCTAGACTTAAAGCATTTAGCAGGAGAATTGCATCCATGTTTGGAATCAAGCATTGTGTGAATGCACTTTTTCCATTATGAAAGCAGTTAAATCGTCGCAAATAAACCGATTGACTGATGACCAACTTTAACACTGGTTAAAAATATTAAAAACATCGTTGACATTGATTTTAATGAACGTATTACCTCATATGAGCACCCACAGTGATCTCTTTAACTAGTATGAGATTTTAGTAACACCAATATGTCTCTAAAAAAAAAGTATTTAAAGTAGCATTTTGAATATCTAGTATTTGGTATAGTTTTTGTTTTATCTCTAAAATGTTTTTACATAGAGAATTTGAACTAAATATGACTGTATTATATTTGGAAGAGGGTACACGAACGGTGGATAGAAACTCATAAAAGGAACAAATACAAAATTGCTTTTACAATAAAAAGAACAAATAAATATAGCTACAATTTTGAAATAACCCGTGGTAATTATTCCAGGTTATATGTATAAATATTGGCTACACAAAACATCATGCGGTCCTTGACACCAATACATAATATTACTATAGCTCGTATAAACAGACGTTGGTCACCTCTGATTTAAAGGGATGTTGCAACTTGACTTGCATTGTTGTCCATATAACAGCCAGATTTTTGAGTGATGGTCACGACGAGTAGGCATCGATGACAGATAGGATATAATCGTACACTACACTCTTCACGTTCACACCCCACAAGAAGTCAAAGTGGCTGTACGTGTAGAACTTCTTCATGGTCCGATCCCGAGAATTCTTCAAGGCCGTGAACAATCGAGCTATGTCCTGAAAACAAACCATTATACATGTGTAGACCTAACCTTTATGCATTTTCATTCAAAAAATCATGATATTTTTAAGTTTAATCTTCTGTATTATGTGGTTTACCTTTCAAAATTGTAAGTAATACTAAATTATGTGTTCATTTTAACTGGAGCGTAAGTAGAATATAATATAAAAATATATTTATTTCAATTGGGGAGGTTCCAATTTCCAAATATGACCTTCAGGATCTATTATTAAATTATAAATTGCAGAACTAGCTTTAATAATATTAAGGCATAGCTTGGATAAAAATAGCTTTCTAGATAAGATATGAATCATGACGTATTATGCGTGCTGTGATGTAAAGGGGTGTGAAACCTACATGTGGAGTAACTAGAAGGTCGTTGTCTCCGTAGTACAGCGCCACAGGTGCTGTGATGGCCTCAAGATCGTAGTCAGGAGAAGTGGCTCTTCCATATTTCTTCAAGTTCATATTCCGTCCGTAGTCAAACTGAGAAAATCTCCCTATAAAGTCAAACCCCTAACTATGTTAATACAATTTACAAACAGTGCACCTGATAACACAATAGTTTTATTAAAAAGATGTTCGGTACGATTAAATGATCAGGAATGCTTTCGGTACCGCCATATAATGCAATACTATGAAAAGTTACGTTCTTCTATTTTGATGGTGGCCTAATGTTTGGCATATAGACTCCCAAGAAACAATGTGGTGCACAATTTGGCAACAAGGTCATTCTTGGATACAATTAGTTTGCTCAAGGTACAGACCAAAATCAACTGTTCCCGAATAGTTCGTGAGCTCAACATACACACCACATGTTTTGAATAATAAAGTCATGCTCGCCATGTATTTTGAGAAAAGTTCGTCAGCAATTCACAAAATTTTGATCTCATCGAGTGAGGAAAAAAATGTTATAATTGCTTGTACTAGTTTCATGATTTTAAAATTGATCGCGAAAGTAAAAAAGACCCCATAGATTCGGATACAAATGATATTGTTAAATTAAATTCACAATTTATGTTCTTCACTCCATTCCGTTATGCTAACAGAAGTATGAAAATATTTCAACTTAAAAATCACAACACAAAATTCCTGATTAATAAAAATGTCTACACTGGAAGTGCTGTTTTCCTCCTGCTCGCTAACAATTTATTTGATGTTTCCGCTCATGTAGCGAACTTCAACGAAATATAAAAACCAAACACGAACTACTCGTAGTCTCTTGTAGGCACGGAGTTCGTCAGTTGTTCGTTATTGGTTCGCGAACTTGGTCTGTCCGGGCCGTTATTGTTTCAACACACAAGCCCACATCAAAATGGCGTTGCTTTAGTGTGAAGAATGTGCACATTCCTTGATGTGAACTTTTGAATGTGTTTATTTACTCCTAAGTACTTCAATTGGTGAAGCAATGTAGTTTGTCCGCAATGTTCGGTAATTTTAAATTAAGTTGTATAAATCGATAGTGACCTTTGTGTACATAATAGTTTTACGGGTACGAGCCTCCATTGGGCTAATATAGTTATAAAAAGGTATCTACCATACAATATATTTAAAGATAACTGTTAATTAATATAAAACACTAAATTACAATAAGTGCCATACCTGACATGACTGTTTGTCCAATGTGGGCCACTGTTTTCTGAGATGCTCCATTAGGGAAGTGGCCTAAATTTACCGGTAGTGATGTCTACAAATAAATAAGAAAATAACTACTATGATTTATCTAAAAGCTTATTTTAGACTCAAAATATTAATTTTATTTTTGGTACAGTAATATGGCAATCATTTATACATAATTTAAAGTTCTAATCAATTATTATGTGATTATAAGTAATAACTTTTCAAATGAATATGTTAAGATATGAATTGAAAGAGTAAAGAAGTTTATCTGACCGTGTTAACAGAGAAGTCGTTGAACCCACCGACTAGTGACATCAAATGCAGACACACATATTGAGTCAAGGCTCCATCTCTGCAAAGAGTGATACCTATATTGGTCATTTGTCTGCTTCGGGGCATAACTTCCTGTGGTATTTTGATAAATTCCTGCAAACAGATTATAATCGTCAAACATTTAGAGATAGCTGGCTGAACTCCCATTACTATACTTAGTCACTGATAAAATTCGAAACATATATTCTTGGATTTTTTGTTAACATTTTTAATTTTAGCATTATATAAAACATAACAATTTATTATTTAATAACAAACCTGATTTATTTAGGATTTTTATCTTTTGTTGTCAAAAATAATTTTTTTTAAATGTGTATCACGTTTTACTATCCATATATATATATATATATATATATAATACACTAATGGGGCAGGAGTGAAGACCCATTTGAGTGAGGGAAGCGTATTGAAAATCCATTAATATTAGATATACTTCTAATGTTCCAACCAATCAAAGGGTCGCTTTTATTTTGAGGCAATTATTATTTTGAATAGAACAGTTACATAGGCACAGATGCTACCCCCAGCTTGTGCGTGTACAATCGGCCAATGGTTGGCCTTCATTTAATAAATATGTATCCTACCCCACCAGCCAATAGGAAATACAGCTTGTCTTCTATTCTCTAATTCCCTGTACGCGTTCGCGTGGATTCTCTCTCTCTCTCACACACACACACACACACTCTCTCTCTCTCTTTATGGTCAAGAGTACAAGCTGGGTCTTAATGAATGCAGCCCGTTTACCAGATAATAAAAAATTATAGGCGCAGCAACCGATGACGACTCGCCCTCTGCAGGCACACATTAACGTCAGGAGAACACTATAAATTATTCCTTTGAACTCAATAGTATAATAATACTGAGGTATTAATGGCTGTAATCCTTTCAAATTTATGATAAATACTAAAATTGTGTGAAAACATCGACCCATCCTTAATTTAGATGGAGATGCTGCACTTATCTCTAAAATACATCATTTAATGGCTGTAGCATGCTTAAACACACATGCATATAAGTAAATTTGTCCTGCAGTTTTCACGGCTCAGGCTTCGTAGATGTCCCTTTTAGTCCCATTATCTTCTTCGCTTTCGGTTGCAGCTTCTTATTTAATATCACAGTCGATTTGCGTGGGCAAGTTGTAGACCTAATTTTCAAGACATTGTCTTTCTTCATTGAAGAAAACATTTATTGATATTTTAATATTCTAGTGTCAATATTGTACAGCTTTTATTGGATAGAGTTTCCGTCATATCCAACAAGTGTAATCTTCTTGGACTTTTTTATCCAACTTCTTTCCTCCATTTTGCACCAGCAAGTAAGTTTCACGCACAAATGTCCTTACATGTGAAAGCTAAGGATTTTTGGCCGTACAGAGTTCCAAGATTGTATAATTATGTGCTTACTTTGTATATGTTTGGTTTAATATGTATACTTCACAACTTACAGCTTCTGATCAAAGCTCTTGAGGGAGATCACTGCTGTAAAACATCACCCAAGCGCTCTTTACCACCGTGTGCATATCTCCTTCTGAGCGAGGATTTTGTTCAGATATATATAGTGCTGTTCTATCAACAATGATAGAGTTTGATTCAATACATTCTTAAAACTCCTCATTGACGTATTCTGTACCGTTGTTTGTATTGTGGATTTGCACACTTCGCTTGTACTTTGTTTCTACAATATTACAAACATATTTAAACCACTTTTATGTTTAGTGAAGGATGTGACTCTATTGCCAGTTTAGTCATCTTTGAAAATAATAAAGTACTTTGCTAATCCTACAAACTCGTCTGGCATGGCACCAAGATAGCACCATATTAACCAACTGACCTTCATCTTCTGGTGGGTTAAATTGTTAAAGGGAAGCTTGTGGTTCTTTTCATATGCACATCCAGGACAAAAGAAATTGTCTGTATCACTCAGGTAGACACCCTCAGATAAGCCTTTAGATACTAACTAACTCCTTCATAGAATTGGAATTGATGGGGTCTAGGCGTTTCATGCCGTAGCTTCAAACTAGACTGAGTAACAGAATTTGGTTAGTTTGAGGCTGTAGTCTGAAAAATAACTATATAATGTTCTAGGGTTGGCATTCACCATACGATACCAACCTTTATTTTTTCAAAAACTTAAACAAATTTGTCCAATTTAACAATTTTTATTGCTAAAATGGTGATATTTCCATCAGCTACAAGATTATTTTTCAGGACGCCTCTAATGACTGAGCCATACTACTGTCTACTGTGCAACTACCAAATCATCAAATTTCCATTCTCTTTGGCAGAAAGCTTGTGGTTGTCACCAAGACGCACAAAAGAACCGTCACCAACCTCTTAAAACTTGTAATATGGATGGAAGCCTCATTATCCTTGGTCCAAGTATTCTCATCATAAAAGTAAAAAATGAATTTGCTTCCTTGACAATAAAGACAGAAAAATGTTACTGGTTATTCTAACCTTTGTCAGAAACAGGCAAATTTTTATTCTTACTCTGGCAGTCACGGGTGAGTTGGTCTTTGCGTTGGAAGTTATAACAAACAGATACATTTTCTTGAAGCTTGGTTACTTTTGTTACCTGCATCATGAGATCGTGATTTGCATCCACGAGATCCAGTGTCTTAGTTAGATACAGAATATAAGAGGGTTTCTTAAACTACCACCTTCGTCAGGCTGGCCTCTTAATAAACCAAACGTGATGCCAAATTGACGATGGTCTGTCATTACTGATTGAGAGCCAAGCTTGTTTAAACTCCTATACTGTGTACATCGGAATAAATCTTTCAAATTTACATGTGTAATAGATGAGTCGAAACGGAGCTCCTTTAACTAGGAAATTCACGTCCGGTTTGCCGAAAATCAGTGATGGTATTGAGCAGGGGAGGTAGGCAACCGATAATTGTAAAAGATGATGATTGACGTTTCACCTGGAGATGTAAGCTGTACGCCCACTCCCCTGCACAGTAGGACTGTGACAGCCATCATACCAGGCTACACTTTCGCAAAGCTGGCAAACATGTATCTAATGTATGGGGCAGCTGGCGGCAGCACACGCCATGCATGTCAATCATCAGCGTTTTAGGAGGTCCCTCATGAACAACTTCTCAGCCGCTATGACCTAAGATTTACAGGGGGTGCAGGCATTACATCCAGTCAACTTTCCTGCACGTGGGAATTTCTGCCGATGGCTTTTGCAGCAGTGTGCTCAAGAGCTCCACTACCTACAACACCTTCTCTTTGCAGATGAGCACTGCTTCCCCAGGGATGGCTTATTCAATACCCAGAGCTCTCACGAATGAGCTGAATAAAACAGGCACACGACGTACCCAACTAGCCATCAGTATAGATTATTAACTTGTCAACTTCTGGGCTAGAATAATTAATGACAGTCTAATATAATCGCACTTCACCTCAATTCTGCAATTTATTTCAAATTCCTGCAGATCATTTTACCTGGCCTGTTGGAGGAGGTGAATCTAGCTATTCAATCGGTTATGTGGTTCCAGTGTGATGGTGCACCAGCTCTCTACGGCCCCTGCGTGCATGAACACACAGCCACTGCTTTTGTAGATCGGTGGATTGGCCGGTAATGTCCCATTGCCAGGCCACTATGCTCCTCTAAATTAACGCCTTTGCCTTTTATCTTTGGGACCACGTGAAAACACTTGTGTACGAAACTCTGGTGGATAATAAAGAGTCCGACTCGAAGCCAGAATTGTTGCAGACTTTGACAAGATTAAGAAAAATCCAGAGCTCTTCAATGACCTGTATGAAAATATTATATGTGGGCATAAGCTTTTAGACTGATTGGGTAACCACCTCCCCTGCTCACTACCGTTGCCATTTTTCAGCATAAGGGGGTATTTGCGAATATGAGTTTCCTAGCTAAGAGAGTTAAATTTCAGCTATCTAGACTCTCTGTAAATTTCTAATACTTATTCCGATTCACCCTAAAGTTCAAACAAAGAACGTCTCCTTGAGCTGAATGCACAGTGTTTGAAGACTTTAGCAAAATTAAATCTAACACTCTATTTTATCTATATTCGTTAATAGTTGTGCAATTTTTTATTTATATCAACTCAAATGCAGATATAAACCAATCAAAATTTTAGTCATGGTAGCCAGATCGTTGACTGAATCTCCAAATTCTTTTATTTGTAAGGTGAGAGGTTCCACTTTGCCGATTATTTGAGCCATTAAGTCGGCTGAGTCCAATGCTATTGATAGAAACGCTCATATACCTACTATCATATATATATGATTCTTATCCCTGCTCGTACATAGAATTTAGTCTTCTTAAAATTTGTAGAACGATTTATAATTTTTAATCAAGGCAATATGACTGAATTCCATGGCTATTGTAAGGGTAAACTAAATTAAGGAATCCCTTTGCTGCCATAGTTCGATTGCATTGTCCGTATTTTCAGAAAGCATGACTTCCTAGCCATTTGTAATTTTGAGAATCCCTTCGGCACGTAAAGTGCAGGCCAACTGGAACTTTTGCTACTGATAATTACAACCATTAAACCTATTAACACTTTAAATATAGCTTTTTTTTCCAACATCATGAATAAAACTCAAGGTTAGGCTACAAGCTTTATCTATGGAGACGGACTATGGTAAGTAAATAAACTTGCTTGAATACATATACTTGAAACTTTACTTTTTCATTTAACTGTTAAACTGAAACGTTCCCATGAAAATGTTATTTCAAATCTCGTGACACGAAACTTAATGTGATCTCGAAAAACTAATATCTTACAGCGCTATCCGCTTAAACCACTGCGTGGATATCCATAAGAACAAACTTTAAATACATATACTATTTTTATCTTTGTGGAACCAACAATGTAGTGAAAATGGATACTGGGTCGATAACATTTAAACGGAATAGTTGGTGGCTAAATAATAGCAAGAATAATTCAAAACCTGATTTATTAAGAGCCCACGAAGAGAATTGAACAAAAAGAATAACTGAAAAACAAAATTCCGGGCAGATACACAATACAAAATAGTTACCAAGGATTTCGAGAGCGTGCAGCAGTGTCCTGCCTAAAAATTTCACGGTGCTAACTACTTTATTTTAATACTGCTCGACAAAGGCGAATGAATGAGTGATAAAATACAAATGGTCGAAGATTCTTCCAACTTTCCTCTAAACTTCCCCTAGCTTAATGAAATCATTTCAAGGCAGACCATATAAACTTTGTCTTTACAAAAGAAATGAAGTAGCAATATACAGCTCTAACTACAAACATGTTTGGCAAGTTTCTTTATATTTCTTTACACAACTTACTCTGACAGTATGAAGCCCTTCTTCGGTAGGAAAAGGAAATAGGGTCTACTTATTAAAAATACATCTGATTACTGTGGTGGTCGCAAAAATACTTCATATATCCAATACGAAAATGTATTTTAGTTAATAAACTAAAGTTCACCAAAGATTCAAGCTATTTCTATTTACAATGACAATATACCATCAGGTACTGCTATATTTATAATTATTTAAATTTTATATTGTTTTTATTTGTATGTTTATAGACTGTTAGTACAATTAAAAGTTTACTATCAATTGAAACAGCGCTTATATTGATCACGTGAGTTCCGAATCAATCCGTTCCCTTTCGATTTAAAGACTTTGGATACTTAAAAACCTCAACCCCTTTAAAGTTCAATCAAAGAACATCTACTTAAGTTGAATGTACAACAAATGAACTTTTTTCCTAGCAGTTTGACCCATATTTTGCACAGGATTGTTATATCAAAACTTAAAACAAATTAGTACGTTCAACATCCAACTGCCAATTTGTGTTATAGTTCCTCAATTGACCAATCTAATTTAGTTTTAGCAATCCCAAACCTGTTGTGGTGTTTAATAAATTAAAATATATTATATCTCTTAAACAAAATATTACCTAGCTTAGAAATTGAAAGTAGAAACGAATATTGACTTTGACTTCTTTGACTAAGCACGATAATAAGATAAGTGAGACGAAATAATAGACTGTGTTACAGAAACATATTGAATAAATAAGCACAATGTTTTCTCAAGCTATGTCCCCAGAGTTCGATTATTTTAATTTGTTATATCAATTTTAGAGAAATTACCCTTCAATGTGTTTTTATAAAGGTATATTTTTCTTGAAATGTGACTAGCAATGCACGTTTTTAATTACTCACCTTTTTACCTGTAATCAATGTTGAAGAGAATAACTAAACTTATTATGAATAACTTGCGTTAAATGAATATCATATTACAATAATTGTTAATTAATGTTTAACTAACGTGTGGGTGTATTAAAGCAACATTTGTCAACTAGGTATTTCTTTATTTACGTTAATTTTTACCAGTTTTCTAGTTTTACAATGGTAATTTATACCCCCAAGATTTCCTCCCCACCCCCTCTCCATATACCTCATTTATTGCCTATACAATGAGTGTATCAAAAAGGTGTGGGGAAAAATTTTGGTAATACAACAGATAGAAGTAAACATCTTTTAAGGAGAAGTAGAAAATTTAATATTACCAGACAAGTAGGCTCTTACATATTTGAAGTATCAAATTTGGGATTGGGGAAATAGGTTATTTAGAAATGTCCAAAAGTAATTGAAAATCTATTACTCGGTAAGGTAAAAAATTTAATAAGGATGTGACAATTTAATTTTTTTTGTCAATTCGAAACGAGCTTGAATCGAATATATAAAATATTTTCGAAGATTAATTGAAATTAGAATATGTTTTTGATAATTATTTTAAGCTTGAAAAAGTATAGCGCTTATTTCTATATTTTATGTCCGAAATACCCTTATAAAACGATTTATTGCACTTTTTTAAAATATTTAATTCTAATATTATAAATAAAGTTACAGTAGCATCACATCATGCAATTCAATCGTTTCAGATTTTGCACATGAATATTATTTTATAAAAAACATAACACCTCAGATTTGCAATAATTGGAGGTAAATTGAGTATGTTATTTGTTAATATTGATTTTAGTAATGTTGTGCATCTTGTAAGGGTTTTATTTATCTAATAAGTGTAGCTCAAGGCTTTGTGTTGGGCCTACATATTGATAATAAAATAATATTTGCCACTTACGTCTTCTACAGACGTATATTGGAACAGAGTTTTACAACGTCGATTTCAAAGCTTTCATGACATGAAAGAGGATTAACTACTATTTTCCCACGTTCGGGAAGCCTCAAGGCCAGTGTTGGTTAACGATTCAATCGAACACTAAAGAACGTGATGTGAACGAGATCTGCCGCTAAATGGTCAATGGATTGATATCGATTCTTTATTGGATGAGTATAATCGAACTAAAACCTCCACCACCAATATGAATATGTTAAGTATAACAGACTTTAAAGTCCTATATTTGCAAGACACAACAATCGATCATACAATGAACAAGTTTAATGTCAGTGATATCGATAGGATAGTTAAACATAAAGATGTTTTGCAAAAGGGTACACAGCAAACTGGTCGATGGAACTCTTTAAGATACGGAAAGTCAACGAAACTAAACCTAGGACCTTTCTACTCGCTCGAGGATATTAGAGGTAAAAACTATCGTGGGATTATTCTACGCCCAGGAACTAAGGAAAACATCACGCCCGAATGTGTCTCGTTGAGAATATCATCAGCTGTGTTATATATAGCGTGTACTACGACAAAAAGCTAGGATTTGACTCTGCACACAATTCATGAATCAACGCACCGAGGCTTGTATATGGAACCACTCGCCTTGTAAGTTCCTCTTTATCTCTTACCCAAGCTTATATAAGTGAGTGCAGATGGAGTTTCATATCATTTAATATGTTTGGACAGTTTTTTTTATCAGATGTAGGACATGTCCGAGATTGAGGTAACTGACATAGTCATAAGGTACTACATCACTGAGGATCCTAAGGCTTACATGGAGACTCACGATTCCAACAAGCGCTGGCTGGGGTGCCATAAACCAAGGATGTGGGAACCCAGTAAATTTATGGAGGATTGATCAAGGACCTGCCCCATCTACAGGCTAAAAGAAGTGGATGAAATAGAGAATATTTTCATGCAGGTCAAGCCTGAGGAGGAGACAATGGACGAGGACCCGTTTTGAGAGTTGTTGAACTCGGTCGAGTGCGAGGAATACTATCAAGTTAAGTGTCTACCTGAACACTTAAAGGATAAAACATATATAAATATGTAATGGTGATGTTGAGTATGAATATGAACCTAACACCATCGTGCTTGTACACGTGGGACGAGTCTGTCTGCCAGGTAGAAACGTTGGCTGATAATAGGGCCTACAAACTAGCTTTTAGTACCTTGAAGCGATGTCTGACCTATATGGGGAATATTAGCACGAGTCAATCAAATGGTGAAACTTGTGAAAACTGTATTGGACCTATATTCTTCGTATGTAACCTGTTTATGTCGATCTAAAGACCATATTATATATACGCGGACCTATCTTCATTGCATGTGTACAAAAGTTAGATATAGACTTAACTATCATATTTTCTTATTTGTAATGAAGGACAGTGTACATATACCTGCATTGTATGTTTACGGGAGATGTGCCCACCCTCGCTGTATGAGTTCATCTGAATACTATACACTTTTAAACAAGTATACTATTTATTTTGTAGCATGTCAATCAGACAGATTGGACAGCTACAATTAAATATCAATATTTTAATAATTTACGAAAGAAAGAAACAATGTTAACATATTTAAAAAAGTAATCTACCTCAAAGTTTATTTCCGCTGACTAGATGCAGTCAAATATCTCCCTAAATTGGAACACGTGGTTGTTCAAAAATATTGTCTTTTGACAAATACTGTAGCGGATGTCAGGGAAGAGGATTGATATTATCATATTTATGAATAAAACACCTTAACACATGCCCTTTGCCAGTCGGATAAAGTTACATACGCTTGCCATGCTGTCTACAAGAAAATATAGTAAAGGACGTCTATATCACATATTCTCGTAAAAATAATAGCTGAACCTAAAGAACATAATTAAAACAGATATATTTGCATAAAAGATGCTTAAGTATTTACTCAGCTTTTTAAGATGTCCTTGGATCTATTTACCACGTCTGGGTAAAGAAAAATTATTCAATGATGGCTGCCACACGCTCTATCGTAGCTACACCTGACAAACAAATGAAGTGTATATCAAGATCGACACACTGACCTACTCCGCGTCAGAAAGGATTGGCGGTGAGTCAAAGAAACATGTTTCCCCCTCACCCTGCAAGCGTCAGTCTCTGGTTCACTCCTCTTTCCCCCCGCCTTCATCAGTATTTCTCCTTTCTATATTCCTGAGTTTATCACCCTTTTTGCTTTGTTGCGTTCGTATCAGATTTGGGACTATATATAGGGCTGTTCCCAGGTTCACATTATACCCAATTTACTACAACCCAGCGTCGAAGGAGGAACTTCTGCACCATCACGCATCGAAGAATACGATGACCATGAAGTTTGGGCCGTCGGATCCACCGCCGCCATGGACAGGAAGACGGACTTCGATCAATTAAGTATCATGAATAAAATCAACGAGTCCTTATGACTTAGAATCTAGTTTTGTTGTAAAAAATAGACAATGTCTATTTGGACGTATTTAGTATTCTGTATATAGTCGGAGACGATTTTCATTTGTTTTGATATTATGTCGAGTTGACAGTTAACCAACTTCAAGTCTTGTTGACTTCCAAATTTAAAGGTTTATTTTATTGGTTAAATATTGTGTCCTCCAGAATGAAGGACAAGTCTCATAATTTCTAGATTCATATATTGTACATCAGCCCTAGAGACTATGTTGCTCTGTATATCTATCATACAGTAAAATTCTTTGGCTTGGAATGCAGTAATGTCATAGTCAGAGACTTACTACATAAGTTCCATTTGTACATTTGAGCTAATGTTTCTCAAGATGCCGTGAACGTCATGTACACCTGTTTAATTTTTGGATGGTTACAACCAGGCTGTCTGTCTTGTATTTCATATCTCAGTTGAGTTTATGGAAAGCTTTATTTCGTGTTGGTCAATTAGTCACGCTTCTCGTGCGGTATTAGCTACGGTGGCAAACCAGGGAACTGCACTAGAGTCATAATGGGGTTCGCGCAAATAATATATTTTTTCTTTGCTTGGTGTTTGGGCTACTATTGTGTTAGTGTTGCTCTTAGTGTAATTGCAATTAGATTTGTTTGTACTATTGAATGCTTTGGCAGTACCGCAAGGGAAAGAGACCAACCATAGTACTATTTTGTTGACACCTATTTATTAGCCATCGACCACTGTAGTCAAGGAACTTTTCTATTGTTTATCATAATACAAAATGTTTTAAAGAGAATATCCTACAATCCAGTCTAGCAAAACTGATTAAGATTTGTATGTATATCTTGTTCTATTTTTTGTTGTTATTAACTACTTGATTATTTTCTTCTTTAGAAAAATTCATCCAGTAGCCCGGCTCCTGCACAGCCCTAGTAGCTACAGCAGGATAAACAAATTCACAAAGTCTTATTGTCTGCATCAAGCTTCTAACGTATAACCTTCAATATTATTGTAATCTTTACTTTGTTATTTCTGTTTTTAATAAATCTATTAATAGTTAAACTTAATTATTTTTCCATTATAAATTGTGTTATCTGTAGCTAATTCTGCGAAGCTTAGATGTGTCAATTTAATCTTGGCCCCAATGATCCGTAACTACAGTTGTAATAAAATGTTAAATATTGATCTGGTAAAGAGAGTCGTATGAAGAAGTGCATAAAGAGGAAAGTGAGAGAGAAAAACAGATGAAAGAAAGAGTGGGATATACTAAAGTGAGAGGTGGATATGAAAGAGAAAGGAGGATGTGAAATAGAGAAGGGATTATCTCAGAAATAAGGGAATACCAGGCGATAGGATGTATTGAAAATAGCGGGGGGAGAATATTATAGTGGGATAGAGAGGGGTAGAAGGGAGTATGGCTGGAGGAGTGGCGTGGGATGGGAACCAACCCGTATTCCCAGGAGCGAGTAGCTATTGACTGGTGGGGTAGTATATGTGGCTATGAAATGAGTCTACTAGAAACATCTGCACCCAAATGAAAGGGCCCCTCTGATTAGTTGGTGGGTTGAGACTTGGGAATTATATAATCTATTAAAAAAAACCTGAGTAAACTCATCTTGGATTCGAACATTAATCTCTTTAGTATCATTGACCCAGATGAGAGTGACAAATTTGTCAACATACATGCCATTTACCCTGTAATAAAGCAGTGCTACTTTTACGGCTTGTATGTACTATAGTCCTAAATTATAAGCCTTACCATAGTGAAAATATGCAAGGCAAGTTTTCTATCTTAAAGGGTAGATGATCGGTGCTTACCGATGTGGGTTTAAAAAAATTCATTGAAATATACTGACCTCTTGCGAAATGCATACCTGAAGCTTTGCAAGAGCCTTGAACCAAGGTACGACTATTGGACTCCGAGCGTTTCCGAGGAAGGCTCCCGGAGCTAATCCGATCATAGCTCGGACCTTGCTGTTGTACTCTGGTTTCTCGGAGGTCATGATAAAGAAGAGAGATGCTCCAAGGGAATGGCCGATATAATAAAGCTCTGTACTGAGAGCCCTGCCAAGGATGTAGTCTATGACAGCTGGCGTGTCATGCACTCCCATCTCGTGCATGCTGGGGATATTTTGAGAGTCTAGTGGTTAAAAGGCATTTTGGATTGGTACGTTTGGGGAACACAAACATACCAGGTGTGTACCTAAAATGAATATCAAATGACCCCTATGCGTAGGTTGTGCTCTTTGTATAAACGTCTTGGTTAAACCTTAAGTTATATACATTATGTGTGTTAAGAAAATCATTCATCAGATGGGTTTTGTTCTCACCTATAATTTGATTACACATTATTAATAAATAGGCTATAAAAACTAACAATGCACAACAGGACAGTGCTATCTCTAAAATCGTATGTTCAAATGCCTTAACCCAGTCTTTAATATAATAAAATATTAATTGGATTATAAACTATCTTATCAAACTCAATTACTCAAGTCTTTATAATCTATTTGAATTAAACCCCTGGCTAATACTGCTAAAAAAAGTCTAAGATCCCTTTTATGTTTCAATAGATTAGGGGATTTTTATCTTCTGGGATCATTGAGAGCTACTCTTATACCGAATAGTTTTAACCGGAAATGCGCTAGTCCTCTTTATGTTAAGACACATTTGGAAGTATAAATCTTATTCACAAGCTTTATTGTAGATATAGCAACTGACTGAACTTTCTGAAGATATATAAAAACCATTTATGTTGGATAAAGGCAATGAAAGATTATTTCAAACTGCAGTGAAAAGTAGATATGGATAATTCAAGAAAAAAACTTAAGTTACATATGATAAAAATGAATAGAGAAAAAAAATATTTCTGAAACTAGCATCTAAGATCTGACACCCTAATCTAGCGTCTAAGCATGTCGCGCTACGGTAATCATAACACAAACCTGTTATTGTGATTTAAACATTTTATATTTTAGAATCATTTTATACATGTTATTTTCATATTATTTTATTTAGAAATTACAGAACTCATGTTTTATTTAATAGTTGAAAAGTTTGTGTTTGAAAGTTATGTTCATTTCAGTTCGAATAGGTATTCACCTTATATATAATAAAGAAATTGCCATATTAGCACAAGAGTTTCATCACATGCCTTAGCCGTAATCTACAGTCAACAACTATGTGCCAGAAAAGAAGAAAATAACACCAATTATCTGGCTTTAATCTCAATTTGTGACCGAGAGCTGATGAGCTCTTGCGAACACAGGCAAAGCTACTTTTATAAAAAGAAAATAAAAACACTAAAATTTACAAGATAGGTATATTGCTCTCTATCTCTAACCTACACTGCAAGGTTTGACCTTGAATTATTGTGATTGCTGGAAACATGCAAACTGAATGTTTTTGACCCGTCGCCTGCTGCACGTGTACGGAAGTAAATATACAACAGTACAGTCACAGTCTAATTAAATCGATACAGCCTACATTTAAATACTCCAGAAAGCCATGCAATAAAACTGACATTACAAGCTCAGGTAATCAAATAAAGGAGCTGAATAGATCTCATGTTTTGGATACGAGATTT
This sequence comes from Timema shepardi, assembly GCA_902151425.1. NCBI lineage: Eukaryota > Metazoa > Arthropoda > Insecta > Phasmatodea > Timematidae > Timema > Timema shepardi. The sequence goes on from CABFVX010004685.1 coordinate 21,508, forward strand.
TAACCTCAACTTTATTTTTATATTATATTTCGAGTCAGATGCCTTAGATAGTAGTATGGACACCAGAACAGGTAATACCCCAGGAGATGAGAAGTAGTATCTACTGATGCAAATTACCTAAAATCCCAGTACTTTTTGTTGCTCGTGGTCAGATTAACATGTTTCCTGGAGTACGAGTTTCCTCTGTTGTTTCCCAGCCACACATCATAGCCAGCGTCAACCAGGTTGTAGCCTGAACAAGTTACAATTATAACTTTAATTATTCTGCGTATAAATTTGCTCTTTAGTTTCCTAACCACGCGTCATAATTATTGACAGCCAGGTTGTAGCCTAAACAAGTTACATATTACTATAACATTACTTATTCTACGTGTGTAAGTTTGTTCTTTTGTTTTGTACAAACAACCCCAATAATAATTAATTAAGTTCAATTAAACAAATTAATTTATTGGTTATGCTAAAGTATTTATAGAAATAGAAATAACACACCTAGTCAAACAACAAATAATTTTATATTTGACAATATCAATTTTAAAATCATTTTATTTTAATTAATTTCAGCCATATATATATATATATATATATATATATAATTTGTCGAAACTACCGTTCCAATGAGCAACATCTAAAACTAGTTTATCAGTCGAAGGGGCCCTCCAGGAAATCAACTCTTCTGAAAAAGATTTTGTTCACAAAAATGCACAAGGGAGAAAATATGGTTTATCACCTCACAAACTTTCTCAACATGGTTAATAAACTAAACGAAATGGATATTCGTGTCTCTGAAGAGTTATTAAATATAGTGTTACCGTATAGTGTGTCAGATAACTAGGATAATTTTCCCTGTGCAATTGAAGCTAGAGGTGAACTTCCGGATACAGTGCCGTTGAAAGTAAAACTTCACGAAGAGAACAATGTATGAGAGGAAAAGATAGATGACTCAGAGTGCATGGGCGCTCTGTACGTAAAATCTGATGGAGGAAGAAATGGAAATAAAAACAAATCATCAGATACGAACAAAACAAATCAAAATGCTGAAAACAGGTCAAAATCAAGGCCATGGTTGTAAAAATAATTAAAATTTCAAAACATATATGTGAAACTATTGGTTTTTTTTAAAGGGCAAAAGGCAGCTGATTGCTAGACAAACATTTCTAATGAAAAGCAAGTTTCAATGGCATCTGAGAAAATCCATGCAGTAGCAGAATAGACTGTGACTTTGTCATCATCGTCAGAGTGCTCTATCCACACCCAGACGAATCAAAGCGATAACGTGTGGTGTGTTCACTGTGAAGCAACAACACATATGTGCCGCAACAAGAGTAGTTTTTCGGAATTCACGCCAACCTTAAATCAGGAGGTTAGGTTAGTGGACGACAGCACGACTGACATAAAGGGAATTGGAGCTGCGGTAATGAACGTTTTAAATGAAAAAGGCTAGTTAGTAAAATTGAGATTAAAAAAACATATTTTTGTACCCACACTTAAGACAAATTTATTTTCTAAATCAAAAACCATTCGAAGAGAACGAAGCGTTAGGCTCAAAGCAAATAATACTTAAACTGTCGATAAAAACGGTGACGTGTCGTTGTCTGCCCCTGAAACGCAAAAATTTGTATTTTATTGAACCTGATGTGCCAAATGTAAACTTTACATATATAATTAGTTAGTGCGCAAAGGACAACCATAGTGATCTTGAAAAGTGGCGCAGGAGGTACGGGCATTTATATGAACATGATTTGTAAACTTTTTCAGAAAGAGATGGTTAGGGAAATAGAGTTTAAGAGCTCAAAACAGTTTTCCTTTGGTGAAACTCACATCATAGTAAAGCAAGTTGCTACGTCATTTCCAAAAAGGTCCGAGTCGTAGAGTGAAAGATAACTTGAATTAGTGCACTCAGACGTGTGTGGCCCCATGAGGGTAAAGTCTCACGGTGAAGCTTCTTATTTCGCAACTTTCATCGATGATAAATCTAACTGGTAGAAGTGAATTTTCTGAAAAAACAAAGTTATTTGAAAAAGGTTTTTGAAGCATTCAAAGCGTCAGCATAAAATATACATGATAGGAAAATCCAAACTTTGCGGATGTACATCGGCCTGGAGTTCTGCGGTAAAGGTTTCACAGAAAATATGCATATCACATGTTTAAGAAGAGAAAAATTACGGTAGTCGAAACCCCGGAACAGAATTGTAAAGCCAAGCTTAAGAATCTCACACTGGTGGGGATGGCGCGATGCATGCTGTTGTAGTCTGGCTTAAAAAAGAGTTTTTGGGCTGAAGCGATTGCCACAGCTGCTTATATCAGAAACAGATGTCCATCAAAACAGCTGTAAGGGCAAATTACTTATGAAATTAGTTTCGGCTTGAAACCAAAAATAGGACATATTAGGACTTTTGTTTGCAAAGTTTATATGCTGAATAAAGCTCTGAATAAAAGAAAGTTTGATCCAAAATCCAAATCAGATATTTTTGTAGGATACTCCACAGAATCTAAGGCATATCGAATTTGGGATCAAGAAAAAAAGAAAATAGTAAGAAGCCGAAATGTCAAATTTTTTAGAGAATTTAGAAACTTTTGAAGTTTTGAATGAATATAAGGAATCTGCGAACTTCAAACCTGCTTACTTCTATGTTGATGACATTGCGAAAGACACTATATCTGAAGAATAAGATGATGAAAATTTAGATACAGTCCAAGAATGTAACCTCATTAATTATCCTGAGGTCAATGAGAATAACCTCCAAAGAAATAATTCAAGTACATTTCTTTCCGAAAACTCAGGCCAAGATTGCACAGTGATTAAGAATAAGAGGGGGCCTAGATTGATTAAAACTGGCGAGCCATAAAGATCCCCAAAATAATTTAATTTGGTAGTGCAAAATCCTGAAAGTGCGAGCTTGGACTTTGAAGCGGTGGTAATTCTGTCAGTACAAGAAACCTTAAAAGGGCCATATGCATCAGAATGACAGAAAGCAACGGAAGATGAGTTTAACGCTTTGATACTAAGCAAGACCTGGACATTGAAGCCACGTCCAAAAAATAAAACTAACAATGTATGGACCAGATGGTAAAGACAAAGGCCGTAAGGCTATATTGGTAGTGAAGGGCTAAACTCAACGTCCTGGGATCGACTTTCATGAAACCTTTCACCAGTTTCTCGACTTAGATCAATAAGATTAATTGCTTCTCTAGCAGCAGAGTTGGGCTTTAATTTGTATCAGCTCGACGTTGTGATGGCCTATATAAATGGAGATCTTGATGCGCAGATATATATGGAGAAGGTGGATGGTTTCAGTCCTCCTGTAATGGAACATCTAGCTAATTTGCTTGAAATGTCTATCCATAGACTTAAGTAGTCAACCGTCAATGGTTTAAAAAATCGCCCGATTAAATAGTTACAGTGGTGTCTACTCTATGAATGATGTGTGTGTGTGACTTTTGTAGAGTATGACGTCACTCTACTATCACCCTCGCTGTTGATCTCTGATCCTGCCGTGTGTGGCGCTAGAGGGCAGGTCACGCGTCCTTGTGAGTGACAGCTCAGCTCAACACTCTCTTGTCTTTTTTAAAAACCCTCAGTCCGGTAACTTGGTTGAGGTCAGTTGAATATGGCCGTGCTGCCTTGCACCTCTAGCCAAACACTTCTATCAGAGATAGTTCCTTGTTGATCATTTTTTGTAACTGTAACGTGAACCAGTAAGCTTGTTATATTTAACCAAATATTTCAGTTACTAATCAATAAACTTCAATAACCTGGCATCAAACATTCTTGTTTATTAACCCGGGATGATAACCAAAACCAATTACGCTTCCAGTAAACAAATGGTTAATATGTGTGATGAACAAAAGAACAAACAAGAAGGAGGTAACAACAGGATTTCAACAGAACAAGTAGGAGCAACAAAGGTATCACTTTGATCGTGTTTGTCTATGTAGATGATTTAATTGTCACGACAAACAGCAAAGAAGCTTACACAAGATTGAGAGATGATTTATCTTAAAACTTCCAGATGAACGACTTAGGAAAACTGTACTACTGTCTTGGAATTGAATTCAAACAAGAAGAGAATTCATAGTCAGGCACTAGATTATAGAGATCCTGTATATATGATTTTCTCAAGAAACTTTATATGTTAGCCCTTTGGTTGTTTGATGTCCCTCGCAGTATTGACAAGGCCTGACATTACGTGAGCAGTGAGCTCCCTGAGTCAGCACACTCGAAACCCTGGGAAAGTACACTGTGTTGCAGTCCTGCGACACCTGAAAGGTACGACAAACCATTGACTAGTCTACAAGAGATTGGGTGCTGAACTGATCTGATATGTGGATGTAGACTGGGGTGGATCTTATGACGACCGGAGATCATACACAGGCTACATTTTTCAAGTGGAAAGATCTGCCATGACGTGGGAAGCAAGAAAACAATCCACCGTAGCTCTTTCAAACACTGAAGCAGAGTACATGGCTCTAAATAGTTTTTTGAATGTCGATGCAAAATCAACCTTTGTTCATTTTACATTGAAGGAACAGAAAAGCTCATGCATAATCCCGTGTACCACTTGCTTACCAAATATATTGTCATTCGGCATCACTATGTACGCGAAGCTTTCGAACGAGGAGAAATCAACGTGAAGTACAACACATTCCAACGAACGAGATGATAGCTTACATTCTTACTAAAGCTTTGTTTGGACCAAGACATCATAAGCGTGTACAAAGTGAGAAACATTAGATATGTTGACACGTGTTTGAGAGGGGTGTTGTGTATTGTAGATAATCATTCTCCTTCCTTAATTATTAAACACACATTATATAGTTCTGTTTAATCTTAGTAACGCTAATGTTTGTTGTTTTATGCAAGCTAAAAGTGTTGTTTGGTAAATAAAACCAGCAGTATAATAGCTGCTTATGCTGTAAAAAAATATATACATTGAAATTGATGGAAAGAGCACTAATATCAAATGCTGATGAAAATTTGGTCTAGCGTGCGTGATAATAGAAAAAAAGGCCTATTGTAAAACACTATCTGTAAACAACATTCCGTGTTCTCAGATGTAATTTTAAATTAATTTGAATAAATCAAGTCGGAAACAAACGTGCCAGTCAATCCCGGTAGTCAAGTCAACTGTCAAGTTTGGTTTAGTGGTATAATTTCCTAAATATTTGAGCACGAAGTGTATTCCTGAGCGATTGCACTAGGGTCTGTATTTTATTTTGGATGTAGTTTCTGAACATTCGCTCTACTTATCTAGTTTCTTATAGACCTGTAAGTTAGTAGATGAATTTGGAATGATAAGCACAATAGCATTCATAATAATAATAATAATAATAATAATAATAATAATAATAATAATAATAATAATAATAATTTGCTTCGACTTGGTGACCCCTATATCAATAAATAACGGGGGATCGAAATGCACTAAAACTGTAATACAAATTCAATGCACACTGGAGACCTTTTATTTTTTAAATTAGTGGTGCTAAGAGTGTGGGACTATAACCTCTAAAAACGTTTATTTTTATTTCGTTTAGTAAAATTGTTTAAAAATACTGGACATTTGGAATACATTTGGGATACGGAACATTTTATCAAAATATTGAATTGTCCCAGGGGAAACGGGATGAATGGGAACCCTGATATTTGGGTCAAATCTTGGCCATTCATCAGTCTAGATACTCCTGCTGTAACTGCCATGGTTGGGAGTGTTGAGGCATTAAGCTTCCAACAATATCTTCTGAAATATTCCAAGTACTATCAAACTTTCTATACTTGCCGTGGCTGAGAACATTTAGGTTTTCTAATTTTAAGAATATTTCAAATCCTCTGACAGACTTTGATTTAAATCCCGGTTGGGATAGTAGAGATGAGTTAGGAAAAGTTGACAGTGCACCACAAGATGTGGTTATATTGTTCTAATAGCCTGCATTGAATATAGTAAAGCGTCTGAAGTCTTAATAATACAAATATCAATATCAATAATAATAATCACAAAGCGATAACAATCTACAACTCAAAAATTTAGTTTTCTACCATTTTGTACCTAATCCATCTCGAGGTCCTATAAGGACCCAGTCAGCCGAACTTCCCAGTAAGCCATGCTGCAACAGTATTGGAGTGCTTCTGGTAATTCTACCTCTCGGGGGTAGACGATGCAAGGTGGTGACGTAGCCATCTGGTGACGTCACATGGTGGATCTCAGCTTGGTAGCCGTATTTCTGGATCAGCTCTACCTGTACATTTTGGGAAAACAAGTTTTATAGTATATTTGATAGCCCTATTGTCATTTTATAGTAGTATCCTCTTTTGTATTTAAATAGGTATACCCACAGTGGTGTGTATACCTGATTAAGAATGTGAGTTTTATCTATTCTGGGTCACCAAGAATGGGGGGTCTGGTTCCGAGTGACGGTGGTGTCTAAAAATATGATTTTTCCTAAATGTTTTCCTCCACACAAATGTGGGTACATTTTATCTTACTATACATAGCTTATCCATAGTCAATTATTAATAGTGGATTGGGACAAGTTAAGGAGAAGGTTCGTGCCCCCGGAGCCCATAGAATTTGGGGGTAATGTGAATGTCAAGGCAAAGGAATTGACAATGGCTATACAGTGAGCCATGAGAGTTGCCACCCCGACGGTGAGGGAGGGGGGAGTTATTAATGTAGGGAACCGATACTGGGGTGGTAGGCTGAGTAGGCTTCGCGGGACGTCGAGGAGGGCTAGAAGGCTATATCAAGCTGAAGCAGACCCGGAGGTGAGGGACTATTTGCTGGGTAGATATAGGGAAAAGAGGGAGGAATATGTGACCTCCCTGGCCGCGGTGGCATTGCCTACTTAATGTATGTGGGAAACTACAGGAAAGAATAATGTGTGATAAGTTGGCGGAGCATAGGGGAGTCGTTGGAATGCATGGGAAACAGTATTGCTTTAGGAAGGGCAGGTCCACAGGGGATGCTATCTGTGAGGCAATGAATCTGATAGACAGGTGTACGGGGAAATACGTTGTGTGGTTGTTCGTGGACATCTAGGAAGCTTTTGACAACTTTTGGTGGCCAGCATTGTTTAAGAGAATGAGGGAGCTAAGCTGCCTGGGAGATCTCTACAGGGTCTTTAGGGACTACTGTAGGGATAGGTATTCGACCCTGAGGTGTCCGGGAACTGTGATCAGTAAAAGGTTGACGAAAGGATGTCCCCAAGGGTTGGTTTGCGGACCGGTCTTTTGGGACGTAGGGCTTGAGCCTGGGTTGATGGAAATTGAAGCTCTTCAGGAGACAGCGGGAGTGGTCGCTTTTGCCGACGACTTGTTGGTCATAGTCGAGGCTAGTTCGAAGATTGAACTGGAAACCAGAAGTGGGGCCGTGCTTGCAAGGCTCAGCTCCTGGTGTAAACGAGTCAAGATGAGCTTGGCGCCGGCGAAGACGGCCAATGTGCTGTTCAGGGGAGCTTTAAAGAGGGACCCGATGATCAGGATTCACAGACAGACCATTAGACGGAGTGCGAGTGTCAGATACCTGGGAGTGATACTGGATGAGAAGAGAAACTTCATAGCACACGTGGAGAGTGCATGTGGTAGGGCATTAAGATTGATGAACAAGATTATAAACATTGGGATCGGCAGATTTAGACTGTCCATACGATGTATAAGGATATACCACCAGGCTTTGTTGACCTCTATTGTGAGCTATGGAGCTAGCACTTGGGCGTTCTGGTTGAGGCAGGTTGTGCAGAGTACTAGGCTAAGGAGCCTACAGAGGAATATACTGCTCAGACTCTCCGGAGCATTCAAGACGGTGGCTACAGACTATCTAAGTGTGGCTCTCGGTATCTGGCCGTTGGACTTGGAGGTGATAAGGAGGGCAGCCTTGTACTGGCTAGGGAAAGGGAATTTGGTTAGAGTGGGGTACCTGACGAGGGAGGGGGTGGATACTAAGAGGCGGATCCGGGAGGCTCTCCTGGACGAGTGGCAGAAGAACTGGGATAGAAGTGAAAAGGGCAGGAGAACTTACCGGATCTTCCCTAGTATCAGGGAAAGATTAACTATGAAGTATCTCGAGCCCTCGACTGGAATGGTGCACTTTTTGATGGGTCACGGACCATACAGGGCGGCTCTCTTCAGGTTAGGGCTGACGGGTAGTGATAGGTGTGACTGTGGAAAGGAGGCTACACCTGAACATGTCGTGTTAGAGTGTGATATAACGTGGGAGGCAAGGTTTGAGTTGCAGGTTCCCTTGCAGGCGAGTACAGTATATCACATTGTGTGGGACGAGGAAAGGTGGGGTCTCCTTGACAAAATAGCTACAATGCATCGCGCAGGGAGAAGGACAGATATGTTAAGGACTTACGACGACATAGGTATGAACAATCGGTCGAAGACTTAAACGTGACAATTAGTGACTTGGAGGTGACGACAAGTGAGGATGAAACAGACGAGGAGAATGTTTTTGACCGGAATTGGTAGGGACTGGTTAGAGATGACTAGGTGAAGAGGGAAATAGCCGCTGGAGGAAGGCTGAGTTGGCTCCTGGATAACCGGAGCCCAGCTGATGGTGGGCGGCTGCCGGATGCCAGTGGTGAGAACTGCTAATGAACCGGTGGTAGTCCCGGTTCCAGCTGGGAAGGCAGACGAAGTGACAGGATGGAAGAATAAGGCAAAGGATATGAAGAGAGGTGGCTAAAAACAGTTAGAGTAGTATCTTAGAACTGTAATGATTACTGTTATTTTTAGTATTAGTTTAGTTGTAAGGTAGGATAGGTCCATGGTAGTGGTTCTAGAAAGTGGGCGGGGCGCAAACTCCGATAGGGCGCCTCCCCAGGTGGCGGATAGGGGGATGCTCATCGTTGCTGCATGGGCCCGCGGCTCTGAAAACATGGTCCCAGGTGGTCGTGGGTCCATGGAGCGGTGATGGGTACCGGGTGCATTAAATACCCGGGGCGGACCTACTATAGAGTAGTATGATAGTTAATAGTGTTAGGAAGAGAATGTACGGACAACTTAGGTTAAGTATTAAATCTACAGGTAGCTTATAAAAGGTAAAAGAGTAAGAATGAGAAAAAATGTAAATTAGAGAATAAGTTCCCCAGTATATAAGATAGGCACTGGGGTTTTGAGAAAGGATAAATAAATGTAATAAATGAAATGAGTTCATTATTGTAAATAGGAGGATATCTTGGATGACTAGAAAGTGGTGATGTATGTAAATTATTAATTGATTAAAAGTTGTTATTTTTGTCCTATTTGGTCAGTAAGCTACTTCTTATTTTTATAGATTTTTATTATTTCTAAAAGTACATCCAGTAAGTTATTATAAATGAATTATATTATTTTGAATGATTTATTAGTTAGTACCATTTGTCTTCAAATATACTGGTAATTTAGACTAAACTTTTTTCTTAAGTGTTAAAGTCTTGCTAAAAAACACATGAATAACAAAACAAAATATGTGCCCCACGTCATTATATTTGTCCGGGTTATTTGTACAGTACATTTAGTGGGTAAGGAAATGGAAAGTAGATTTAGAGGAATTGTAATAAATTTGCGTGGAGGGAGAATTTTAAATCATGTGGGTGAAACAACCTCAATTCAGCTAGTCTCAATTCAATCCTAGACCTAACCTTAATCAGATAAAAGCATTATATTGGGAAGGCAACAGCTTAGACCATGCGCTCACTGAGGCAGAGAAACAAAAAATTTAATTTATTATTATTATTATTATTATCATTATTAGCACCGCGTCTTACTACCCGTTCGGGTTATACGCACTTACGCTAATGTGTAGTGGTAGGGTGGGTCATTGAGAGATGAAATGGAGAACATACAGTTTAACGTGAAATCCGAACCACGGTGGAGGCCTGGCATTCCCCACATTCTCAAGATGTCTTGTCAGAGGTGAAGGAAGGGTTTGGTAATCAGATAAAATCTGTGCCGGGACCGAGGATTGAACCCCGGCCACCAGCACAGAAGTCTGGCACCTTACCCCTAGACCGCCAAGTCACCCCCAAAAAAATTAAATAAACATTGGTTTGAAACAGGATGTTTGTAGATAATCTATATTTTTAAACCATAACGTGTTTGAACATATCCTGGAGACATTCAATTTATCAAACCATTGGTACACAGACGAAAATATAAATAAAATTACATTTTTAAATTTCAAATACACATTTTTATACTAATACAACTTTTATAAAACTAGGAAAACCAGAGCAATCTCACGCCTAGGAAAACAAAATTAGTAGCAAATGAAATATTTAATGAGTAGTAATGATCCAATAAAATAAGTACAGTACATTACATAAAGTCCTGCGCAAACCAAAACGACTAGAGGGACGCGTGAAAACTGCATGCGTCAAACCACGCGCGACGACGCTGCAATCTCGCGTTCGCCAGCAAATACATGGGCTTTATTTGCACGGTTAGTGGCCTCCTATATCCCTTAACGATATTGTTAGTTTGCGCGAGTTTCGCTCCCGCGTTCCACACTTGTCTGCGCAGGATTTATATTTAATTGGTAAGTAAATTATTATTTTCTGAAACCTTAGGAGTTGTGTAAGCTGAAAGAAACGAAACAAAAGTAAAACTAAGCCGTACAGTTATCGGTGGACTTAAGTATTTGATATCTTGAGCTAACCGTATATTAAATCAATATTATAAATCATTTTTTAAGCAAAAATAACACTATAGAGCCATAGACATCCACTTCAAAGGCTGAGAGGGATTACATATCGGATAGCAAATGAGATCCCTCTCTCCAGGCGGTTCGCTCTCACTTAAAACGAATATCCCAGCAACATGAGAGGAAGTTGGCGTGGGCGTGAGTCTGAATTCGTGTCCTGGTAAATGTACCGTACATACGGAGATGACGTTGCTTATATGGTGATGTAAGTACCTCTCATCACTTGAGCGAATCTCTTATACCGAACTCATTTGAATGAATAATTTGTTATAAATGATCGTGACACTTTTTGGCATTAGTTCGGAAGTGATATTGTATACAAGCAGTAATTTCATCTATTTTGACAGAACTACTGACAATGGCAGGAGCATCATCACAATATGATCATGTATTGTATTTTAAGATGGGATGGTAGGCGACGCGAGAAAAGACCAGTGTTTCTGCAGTTTTTATGGCAGAACATTGTTTTGTCCAAAATAAATAAAATATTGCTCCAATACAAACATAGAGTTTAATTTTCTTCACATGTTGATATAAACAGTTCTGAATATCTGTCATGAGCATGGTGGTATTATCTAACAAAAATTTTAAATTAAGAAAAATAGTTGTCTTAAAATTCCAGAACACCCTTGACAGATATTCAAGAAATTTTAAGGTGAAGAAAATTAAATTATATGTCTGTACTGGAGTATAGTTACTATTTTTATTGCCAAAAAAGTGTTTTGCCGTAGAAACTGCAAACACACTGGCTTTTTCTCACGTCCCCTTCAATACCACCTTAAGTTCTTGAATGATGAGCACCAATACCTTATCAGATCAGTTAGTTGGAACTCTGGAAGAATGACTTTCATGTATGACAACAACTACTGCCTTCTGATCTGAAACCCGCCTCGGCGGCGTAGTCGGCTTACGCGCTGGTCGTGTTGAGCTCGACCACCGAGGACGGGGAGATCGAGGTTTGAATCTCGGTCGGGTGAACTGGGGGAAGTTTTTCCTAAATGGTTTTCCACTCTCCCTCCACGCAAATTCGGGCTAACTTCCTCTAATTCAACCTTCCCTATTCCTAATCCATTGGCGTAATTAGTACTTAAAGCGTATAACCCGAACGGGTAGTAAGACGCAGTGCTAAATAATAATAAATTCTGATCTGAATCAAAGAGCACCGCAACGTTCAGATGAATTGTTCATCTGTCCAAGGGAATGACGTTTCATGGGAGTGTTTTGACTGTTATTATCTATTGTGTTTGTTATTAGTATTGTAAGAGGAGTTGGTGTGGTTTGTGCTCTATCAACTTGCTTCCGGCATTGATCAGCTCCACAAACACCACTTTTATATACTGTTATTTTAGCATCATTTAAAAACCATGGGCTTTATACAAGGTCGTAGCCAGGCAATCATTTCGGGGGGTAGAGGGGGGGGGGAGTTGGGAGAGGGGCACACTCACCAATTGCCGTAGGCTGAAAAAAATTATAAATGATCAAGCATTCTAGAAGCTATCTGAAGTGGTTTTTGTTGCAACATAACTCCTTAGCTGCCTAAATCTAGGACAAATTTTAAATAAACACCTCTAGACGCCCTTTGAAGTGCTTTTTATGGTAATACAGCTCCCTAATTATTGTACTTATACCTTAACTTTGATATTGTTTGAAGCATAAATAAAGCCATATATATTTTGTTCATAAAATTTCGGGGGAGAGGGGGGCGGTTGAACCCCCAAAATCCCCCCTGACTATGGTATTGGCTTTATAAAGGTAAGAATCAAATAGCAAAAGCTATTATTTATGCTTTTAGTGAGGATCACTCCATCTAGATATCATATTCTGAAAATTTAAAAACAACACCTGGGCACGGGAATCGAACCCGTGACCTTTTGGCTTAGTACGCCGATGCTCTAACCACTGAGATAATTTTCAGAATATAATATCTAGATAGAGTAATCCTCACTAAATGCATAAATAATAGATTTGGCTATTTGAATATTAAATTTGCAATCCCTTACAACTATAATAATTGTACAAGTGGCAGTATTAAGCAAACTACTGAGTTGAAGGTTTCTGTGTTATCTGATAGATCGTGATCTTAATAAAATCACACATTTTTAGCCGACGATTTCCGCACGTCCATAATAGACTCTGCCTTATCATATGAGTGAAGAATGACCTTGAATACGGGACGATTCCTGAATAGCTCAGTGGTAAGAGCATTGGCGTACTAAGCCAAAAGTTCGTGGGTTCTATTCCCGTATCCAGGTGTATTTTTCAACTTTCAGAATTTATAAATGTAGCTATAAGTAGCAATGATATGATATAAAGTACGAATATAACTGCGAAAAAAATGCAATTATTGTCTCCTGAATCGATTAAAAATTATGACCCAATCGGATATAAAAAAAACAGACTTAAAACCATAATAGTGTGGAGTATATTTTCATCTTCACGTTTCTAATGATACAATTAATCAGTGGTTTGTCGTGGGATGTTGTTAGGGAAGCAGACCTTGTTAAAACAGTCCTTGTGATGTGTTATCGCCCATTTGGGTCCTATTTAATCAATCATACATATGCTCTGCATGACTCAAACTGAAATATATTCCCCTTGATGCCTGACCAATTAGTGTTCCACTGAGAAATGTGAACAATTCACAGGTACGGGCTAAACTAATGCTGCTAACTCTGGCAACACTTCACAACACGCCACTGAACTTTATTATAAACTCCAGATTGCTCAAATAGACTATTATACAGATACAACCTTCTAAATACAGTCACATAAAACTCTAGAATCTAGATCAAAATATCAGTTAATATTATAAACAATGTCACACTTTGTACGGTAATCGTATTTTGTTTCCAAGAAGGTAGTTTTAAAAGCCATAAGGAAAGCTACTTCACATCACTGAGAATTAGCTTTGTGTTTGCGTTCACTTTATAGCATCCTCCCACCTAATTGTAAAATTTCTACAAAATCGAAATTAAATATTAACAATATAAAACCATGAAGCAGTGCTTGACTTGATTAGTCTATGAATTGGTTTAATAAAGTCGAATAAGAAGCAATGAAATTAATAGCCGGACAAAAGTTCGATCATTATGTATTATTATAATACAGATTAATGTATTTGAACACACTATGGAGTTGTTTTTTTTACTTAAGGTGGAATTCATGTTGGAATTATCAAATTAAGTCTTAAAATCTATTTTTGAAAATCTTCTCTGTCTATATTTTTAAATTATATACGGTAGCTATCTAAGTTATGAGATGAATAATCATATTTTAATTATTTAGATAACTCTTGAGAAGCCAATTTATTATAAAAGTTGTTTTAGAAAAGCGTACTTATCCTGGATATTTTAAATTGTGACTGCTAGACATGACTAACCGTGGAGAGGTAAGCATCAGGAAATTGTTCTTGTGGACTCAGCTGGGAAGACAGATGAATGCAGCAGAAAGCCGCAAGGAGCGCCACTTGTAACATCGCTGCTCGTTTATAAGAAGGAAGTGAACAACTCAAGCTCTAGAGATCAACATCACATGTGGAAGACATTGAGATTCCCCAGATATCTGAAATAAAAAGTACAATTAAAATTTAATAATACAAGTCAATCTTCCTTCAATTAAAAAAGTAATTTTAGTGATTTACAACTACCAAAATAAATATATATATGAATTATTTTAGCGGAATGTAAATACCATAAATTTCGGCGTGTTTTTATAAAGGTACTTATATGCTTGTTGTAGACTGATATTATTCACCCTATTTGCATACATAAATATCATGCTACCAAAACTGATAGACAAATTTGCTTGTTGATTCAAAGTTTATATAAAATTAGAAAATTTATTTTAAAAATACATAACTATTCACTTAAGGCGGCTGCCTTGGTCAATGAAAAAGTATATATCGCTGTCATATTAAACGTCTTTAAGGTGCGGCAGAAAGGAGCGCGAGTAATTCTACGGTTTTTATAGCATTACATTTATTGGCAAAAATAAATCAAATATTTCTCCACTAGCAACATAGAGTTTAATTTTCTACACGTGCTGATATCAACTGATCTTGAATATCTTTCAAGGGTGTCCTAGAATTTTGTCAAAACGGTTTTCTCTTTATTTTAAAGGTTTTGACATAATTCCAGGACATCCTTGACAGATATTCAAGATCTGTTGATATTAGCATGTGCAGAAAACTAAACTCTACATTCCTACTGGAGAAATATTTGATTTATTTTGGCCAACAAATGTATAATCTATAAATACTGTAAACATACTTGCTCTCCCTTCTGCCGCAACTTAAATTCAACTATCTGTTTCGTATTTTGGAACTACTACACTTGTATATTTATGTTTGTACTCCCTCTTCGCCTCCATACCACCTCCCATCCCTTTCCGCTCAACATTAATAGTGTCGTCTACATACGAAAGAGAGCAAAGAATATTTAAAAATTTCTTATCTTTAGGTAAAGAGGAATTTCCACTTCTTCCTTTTTATGAACTACCATGACTTATTTGAGAAAAAGACTATTATTTTCAAAGTTAATAAAAATCAAATAAAGATATACTTTTATGACAGTCAAATTCCATAATTTTAGAATGGACTATAGGCAACGGGATACAGGAAAAGAACCCAGTACACCACCACAAATTTAATTCAAAGTCTATGATGGACATGTCTATAATGAACGTCGGCTACTTAACGAATTCAGCGATGGTGTCCTGGGAATGTCTAAGTTAACGGGTGAGCGGGAAAACATGACTGCCCTAATCACAATACACTGCAATTAATATTTGTTACAACTGTATCTTATCGATCACTTGCGTACAAAATAAAGCTACCGTAATAAATTTAAATTTTATTGTGGAATAAGAAAATGTATAAAAAAATCATTATGACTGTTCACTTATTCTATGGTTTGTGAACTCTTAAGATAATTGTCATACTTACCAAAGTACACACTCTATTCCTATTCTTATCTATTTCTATCCAGTCTAACTCATTACACTCTTTCTAATTCTGGTATATTCTATTACATCCTTCTGTGTGTTTCTATGGAGGATATTCCTGAGTACATTCAGAACTATCTAGAATGGTTTTTCAATTAACTTTGGAGAGAAAACCATTCTAGATGCTCAATAATTCACTCAGGACTCAGGAATTCAGAACTAAGTCTTACTACTTGTCTCTTCCTGTTAGGTTTGTCAGTCAATACATGAACATGGTTCTAGTTTCTTTCATTCTCGCTGAATGTCCAGCCCACTGTAACCTGTACGATTTGAATACCCCAACAATGTGTGGTGATGAGAGCAGTGTAGTTAGTTCGTCATAATGTGAGCTCCTCTACTCTTCACCATCTTCACCCCTTTTAATTTAGCGAGTTTTTTTAGAAACTTTGCTTGTGCTATTGAACAAAATAAGTCATTGCATGCAACTCACAGTGACATATAGTTCACACAGCTACAACTATTATGATTCTGTGAATGCAACTCACCGTGACCGATAGTCCTCACATCTACACCTATCATATTTCTGTGCATGCAACTCGCCGTGAAAAATAGTCCTCACATCTACCACTATATCATGTTTCTGTGCATGCAACTCACCATGACAGATAGTCCTCATACCTACAACTATTATATTTCTGTGCATGCAACTCACCGTGACAGATAGTCCTCACATCGACCACTATTATGTTTCTGTGTATTAGACTCAGCTGGACAGATAGTCCTCACATCGACCGCTATTATGTTTCTGTGCATTAGACTCAGCTGGACAGATAGTCCTCACATCTACCACTATCATGTTTCTGTGCACGCAACTCACCGTGACAGAGAGTCATCAAACTACAACTATTATGTTTCTGTGCATGCAACTCACCGTGACAGATAGTCCTCACATCTACCACTATCATGTTTCTGTGCACGCAACTCACCGTGACAGATAGTCCTCAAACTACAACTATTATGTTTCTGTGCATGCAACTCACCGTGACAGATAGTCCTCACATATACCACTATTATGTTTCTGTGCATGCAACTCACCATGACCGATTGTCCTCACATCTACAACTATTATGTTTCTGTGAACGCAACTCACCGTGACAGATAGTCCTCACTTCTACAACTATGATGTTTCTGTGAATAAAACTCACCGTAACAGATAGTCCTCACATCTACCACTATTATGTTTCTGTGAATTCAACCCACCATGAAAGTTAGTCCTCACATCTACAACTATTATGTTACTGTGCATGCAGCTCACCGTGACAGATATTCCTCACAACTACAACTATTATGTTTCTGTGCATGCAACTCACCATGACAGATAGTCCTCAAATCTACAACTATTAAGTTACTGTGCATGCAGCTCACCGTGACAGATAGTCCTCCCATCTACAACTATTATGTTTCTGTGCACGCAACTCACCATGAAAGATAGTCCTCACAACTACCACTATTATGTTTCTGTGCATGCAATTCAGCGAGTTAAATAGTCCTCACATCTACAACAATTATGTTTCTGTGCATGCAACTCACCGTGACAGATAGTCCTCACAACTACAACTATTATATTTCTGTGCATGCAGCTCACCGTGACAGATAGTCCTCACATCTACCAGTATTATATTTCTGTGCATGCAACTCACAGTGATATATAGTCGTGACTACCACTAATTAGTTTCTGTGCATGCAACTCACCGTGACAAATAGTTCTCACATCTACAACTATTATGTTTCTGTGCACGCAATTCACCGTGACATATAGTCCTCAAATCTACAACTATTATGTTTCTGTGCATTTAACTCAACGTGACAGATAGTCCTCACATCTACAACTATTATGTTTCTGATCATGCAACTCACCGTGTCAGATAGTCCTCACATCTACCAGTATTATGTTTCTGTGTACGCAATTCATCATGACAGATAGTTCCACATCTACCACTATTATGTTTCTGTGCATGCAACTCACCGTGACAAATAGTCCTCTACCCTACAACTATTATGTTTCTGTGCATGAAACTCACCCTGACAGATAGTCCTCACATCTACAAATATTAAGTTTCTGTGCATGTAACTCACCGTGACAGATAGTCCTTTCATCTACAACTATTATGTTTCTGTACATGATACTCAGCGTGACAGATAGTCCTCACATATACCACTATTATGTTTCTGTGCATGCAACTCACCATGAAAGATAGTCCTCACATCTACAAATATTAAGTTTCTGTGTATGTAACTCACCGTCACAGATAGTCCTTACATCGACCACTACTATGTTTCCGTGCATGCAACTCACCCTAACAGATAGTCCTCACATCTACAAATATTAAGTTTCTATGCATGTAACTCACCGTGACAGATAGTCCTCACATTTACCACTATTATGTTTCTGAGCATGCAACTCACCGTGACAGATAGTCCTCACATCTACCACTATTATGTTTCTATGCATGCAACTCACAGTGACAAATAGTCCTCACATCTACAACTATTATGTTTCTGTGCATGCCACTCACCCTCACAGATAGTCCTTACATCGACCACTATTATGTTTCAGTGCATGCAACTCACCGTGACAGATAGTCTTCACTTCTACAACTATTATGTTTCTGTGCATGCAACTCACCGTGACAAATAGTCCTCACGTCTACAACTATTATGTTTCTGTACATGCAACTCACCATGAAAGATAGTCCTCACATCTACAAATATTAAGTTTCTGTGCATGTAACTCACCGT